>JADRCC010576920.1:0-20524 GCA_019843855.1 Hylomyscus alleni
CTCTCTTATTGGCCTGGGAGTTTACTTTGTCCAGTGAGCCAAGAAGGGTTGGCTGGAAAAGGTCGGTGGAAGCGCCAAGCTCACATTGCTCCAAAACCAACAGCTATCAAATCAATAACCTCTCAGCCTCTGGCGATGTCTGCCTACATTCAGCACACCTGAGAGTTCTAACAAATAAAAAGTGGTGAAAAAAGGAATAACAATATATTTGGCTCAAGGATGGAATACAATGTGTTGAATAATTAGTATAAATTTTGTCAAAATTCAGAAAGGAATAAAAAAATATTATTTACCAAGTAACTGAATGTTTTAGCAAAGCATCAATTACTCCTAAAGCCATTAAAATTGATGGATACATATGAAAGTGTTCAGTTTCATAGATAATGAAATAAATCTAGCCATATAAGTAAATTTCTGAAAATGCACATTAGGTAATTATGAATTTATTATGTAAAAACAAAAAAGTAGTATAATATATTTGATTATATAAATTTGCATTCCCTCCCAATTCACAATTAACATGAACATTAAATATAATCAGGGAACAATAACCTTATAAGTGTTAGATACTTTAGAACTTTTGAATTTTAGTAAAATTAATTACTACAAATTGTTTTATTTCATGATGCTTTAGAATCATTTAAGCCTGTTTTCTATTCTGTTTTCTAAGCCTATTTTCTGTTTAGGCTCAATGTATAAACCACATTTTCAGCTTTAGAGAGTCTAAAGTTTTGTTGGGGTAAGAAATGAGGAAAGTTACTCTAAAATGGCTATAAAATGTTATTATTAGAAAATGAACATGGCTAAAATCTCACTGTTTGCTTGTTGAGTAGCATCTGTAGTTGGCCTTGTCCTCAACAGCAGTTTTTTCTTGGTAAAACTTGATGAGTATCTTCATGCAGTTACTTTATCATTAGTGTTCCTTGTTGTTTTATACTGTTCTGGTATTCGTTTACCTCAGTAAATGTTCGTCGTTTTCCTGGAAGCATAAAGAAGAATTCTTACATCTTCCAGGAAAGACTGTTTTATTTCTTATTCTATGGAGAGCCATTAACTCTGACAATTTAGGATCAAACAGAAGATTCACTTTACTCAGCAGGCAAAACTATCTGTTTTGTCTTTCAGGATGCATCTTCATTAATCCATGTCATATTATGAAGTCAGTTTATGAAGGCCAGATACACAGGAATTCCAGAGTAAGTGATGTGGTAGACAAAGATCTCAAGCGATGACAGAGCTCAATTTTCTCCTTCAGTGTAGAGATATGAGACACGATGTACAATGAGTGAGAAGGATAGAAGAGAAAATATGTGCCAATTAATTCACAGTGACTTCAAGCAAAACTAAACTTTCAGTTTGAATAGAAGAACCTATTATATATGGTTTCTTAATGATAATTCAAAATGGATATTGTATTTTTTTTTAAGAAATAAGGAAATATAGGAAAAAGAGATAAGCATTATATATCTTTGTGGGCATGACTTATATTTTGACTCCAGGTTCTACCTTCTTCTTATACACAATTGCTTCTCCTAATCAGGTAATGATTGCTTGAAACCTTTCAGTTAAAAACTAATTTAAATATCCCACTATTTAGAGTCATCATTCATTCATAGAAGTCTAGGAATTCCTTGGGAAAAGTAAAGGGCTATTGGGTCTTGGAACTTAATCTTTCTACAAAAATAACTTAAGTAAAAAAAAAATCAGTTTTCTAGAGGAAAAACTCAGATGTATCCTACAGATCATTGGAGGACAAACACACACATCCAAGAGCAGAAAATGAAGTGACAAGTAGTTTCCTGAGGCTGAGGGGATTATTGATCTGAGCATTTTGGGTTACTTTCTTGTGATCATACAGTTGGAACACAGATTAAGAAGCTGCCTGTAGGGAGAGGTTGAAAAATCCTTCAACTGGTAATTTGTTTTGGTTCCATATTGAAGTCACCACACCTTGATTCTTCAGGACTTACTTGTTTCTTTTTCATTATAAAATGAACCAAATTCAACATTTTCTGTTTCAATTACATCAATTTAAGGTGAAAATCTCATTCTGGCCAAGCTCAAGTTATCACAATACACATTTATCGAATAACTTCTCCACACTTTGAAGATGTAATTTAGCAGTTCTGAGGATTTTACATATTTGTTTAAATTTGTATATTTCTATGCAAATTGTTGACTCAAATTGTTGTTTCTTGATTTGTTATTTCAACTGTTACAGCACATCCATGGCCCTACTTGACAAAAACAACAGAGTAATAGTTAAGAAAATAATAATATAAGCACACACAAATACCATCCCTGGTTATGATGTCTATTACTGATTTGTACTTTGCTTCAACAAGTCAAAAATACTTAGTTAATTGTTGGGGACATTTTGTCATGCAAGGGACAGAAAGTCAAAAACTCTCATCCCTTCTTTAGGATTATAGATTGATAATGGCTGCTATGGAACACAGTATCCTTCACTTAGTGACTCAACCACTGATGACTTACTTTGTTTCAGTAAATAACTTGTTACCGCTTCAGACTCTGTAAGAAACTTTATTAAACTCAGTAAGTCACAGATAAAAACAAAGCATGAAGGTGGGTGAGTGACTTGCTGGGAAGAGAATTTTCAGAAGGAGAGAAGAGGAAAGAGGAAATGGGAAATGAAAATGAATAAAATTCATTATGTAAATATATGAGACTGTCAAACAATATGCAAATATTTGAATCATGTAATGAAAGAAAGCAGAAGTTAGAGGGAAAGATGTATGTCACATCAAATCAATTTGTTTTTTTGTTAATTTTAATTATTAAAGTTCAAAATCTAGAATAAACAATCCTATTGTTTCATTGGTAAAATACAATAGGTCAGATTCTCATATTAGAATTCAGGCCATAGCTTATTTTAAAACCTTAGCTGAATAAACCAAGCAGTTTAGGCTGCCAAATAAGAAATCTATAACCTTAAAAGATTTGTGTCAGGCCTAGGGCCTTTTCATTTACTTGAACTGCAGAAAACCTAAGTCCCACATTCAGGTTCACTTTTTCCACATGACAGGTTCAATCAAAAACTGGAATGAAGTCTCCAGGTACTTAAATGGAGTTTTTATTCTCTCTTAATGTTAATAGAATTAGTAGTGTGCACAGAAGAGATGTGGAGGATGATGATGATGATGATGATGATGATGATGATGATGATGATGATAACTTGAATTTCAGGTCAAATATCAATCTAAAATTACAATTAAATCCCCCAAAATACCATCAACAAATTGCATAAATAAATACATATTATCTTTGCACTTGAAATTTTATATTTGATTAGTAATGCATAAGTCTGTTTTCACTGTGTTAAACAAGGAGATTAAAACTAATTTTTTATAGTCTTCTTTTTCAATATTTATTTATTTTATGTATGTGAGTGCTCTATCTGTAGGTAATGAAAGACCCCGTAGGGGGGAACCCCCACTCAGGTCTTGGGAGAACATGTACCCAAGGAACCACTAGAGACCGTCTTGATGCAAGCACACAAGGTAGTTTATTATCGGAGCTCTGGGCTGACACACGTATCTCACGCAGGAGACATAGGATCGACCACAAGGCTCAGGAGTTAGGGGATTATATATGGAAGAAGTCCGGGGAGACAGGAGTATCAGCGTGGCTATACATAATTGGCTAGTTTAAACATCAGCTGTAGTACGTGCAGATCTGGGCGCAGGGGAATTCCTAAGGGTGGTGCTAATCTGAGTCAACAGGAGCATCTGCTTAACCTTAAACTATCTCGAAGAAGATCAGATGGCCCATTCTTCAAGGCCTATCTCCTCCCGGAATGCTAACAGCTTGTTTTTTTTCAGGCTTGCCCAGGCATGACTGAGTTTGTCACCGTGTATTTCTCTCAGGCTTGTGGCCCTCTAATTAGCTAGCACAGGCTTTAAAACTTCACTTTCTTTCAGTACCTACAAGCCAGAAGAGGGCATTAGATCCTATTACACATGGTTGTGAACTACCATATGGTTGCTGGGAATTAACTTAGGACCTCTGGAAGAGCAGCCAGTACTCTTAATCACTGAGCCATCACTCCAGCCCCAGAGATTTTAGGCTGGAGAGAAGGTTCAGAGGTAAAGAACACTGACTACTCTTACAAAGGTCCTGAGTTCAATTCCCAGGAACCACATGGCAGCTCACAACCATTTGCAATGTGATCTGATGCCCTCTTCTGGTGTATCTGAAGAGAGTCACAGAGTATCCATATATATAAAATAAATAAATAAATATTTAGAAAAATAAAAATAAAAATATATTTTATATCTGCCTTAATGAAAGTCTTCTGTAAATATTAATCATACATGAAGGTAGTAGGTAGGCATTTGCTTGATAATAGGAAATATTTAAAGATGTATAAGCAAAGAATAGATACAAAGTTTAAATAAATGAGAAATAAATGAAATTTTCCCATACAAATTAATTGAAAACATAATCATTAAAACAATGCATTAGTTACCAAGACTGATAGATTTTAAATATTAAAATTTAAGAGGTGTTAACTTTTGTTGCCAAAATTGGTTAATTTAGAGAAAAATCCTCAAAAGAAAACTGACAATCCCTTCACAATTAGGAAAATGTTACAGTTTTATATAAAGATCTTGGTATATGATTAGGTAGAAGGATTTCTAATGCAGGAAAATGAATGTGACAGACTATTTTAAAATAAAATATATTAAATATTAAAATAATAATTTAAAGCACCCTCATGAAATTTATGAGTATCATGACCAAGTTTCTTGACAAGAAACTTTTTGAAAAGATCTGTTAACACAAAGATAGATCTAAGTCATGAATCAGTTAATAAAAACAAATGTGGAATAATACAAAATGAAGTTCAATGATTCTATTAAAAACCTAGGTTCCTCAGGAAACTCAAGAAGAAGGAAGACCAAAGTGTGGATACTTCCTTCCTTCTTAAAAGTGGGAACAAAATAACCATGAAAGGAACTGCAGAGACAAACTATAGAGCAGAGACTGAAGGAAGGACAGTCTAGAAACTGTTCCACCTGGGAATCCTTCCCATATTCAATCATCAAATCTAGACACTATTGTGGATGTGGGCAAGTACTGGCTGACAGGAGCCTGATATAGCTGTCTCCTGAGAGGCTCTGACAGTACCCGACTAATACAGAAGTAGAGGCTCACAGCTATCCATTGGACTGAGCACAGGGTCCCCAACGTAGGAGCTAGAGAAAGGATCCAAGGAGCTGAAGGGTTTGCAGCCCTTTAGGATGAACAACATTATGAACTAACTAGTACCCTCAGAGCTCCCAGGGACTAAACCACCAACCAAAGAGTACACATAGTGGGACTAATGGTTCCAGCAGAATATGCATAGCAAAGGATGGCCAAGTTGGTCATCAATGGGAGGAGAGACCCTTTGTCTTGTGAAGATTCTATGCCCCAGTGTAAGGGAATGCCAGGGCAAGGAAGCAGGAGAAGGTGGGTTGGTGAGCAGGGGGAGGGGGGAGGGAACAGGGTTTTTTATTTTGTTTTGTTTTTTTTCTTTTTTCTTTTTAATTTTCTTTTTTTTTTCTTTTTTTTCAGAGGGGAAACCAGGAAAGGAGATATCATACGACATGCAAATAAAGAAAATATCTAAAACTAAATAATAAATAAATAAATAAATAAAATAAGTGATTATTTTAAAAATAAAAAAAAAATCTAGGTTCTTTTTCTTTTCTTTTTTTTTAAAACAACCAAATGTAACAGAATAAAGCATCATAAGATAAAACAGAAGCTATCAGATCAATTTTGGAAACAGCAAACCAAGAAAAGGAAAAGAGCCCATGAGAGGGTACAATAATTAGAGACCCACTAGTTCATACACTTTGAAACCCATAAAAACACTGAACTGAAAAGTATGTATATGCAAGTGCAGCAGACCTGGTTCAGACCTGTAGTAGGCCCATGTTTGCTGTTTCTGTCTCTGTGAGTTCATACAAGCTGTGAGGGGAGGGATTTGATGGAGATAGCCCATTTAGAGCTGTTTGTTTCAAGGCTTCTCTCTCTACAGTGACTATGGGTCACTGCATCTGTTCCCATCACACACAAGATGAAGCTTCTCTTACAGTGGCTGAATAAAGCACTGACACGTGAGTATAACAGAATGTCATTAGGAGTCATGTCATTGTCATTTTTTTAAGACCATTAGTATTTGCTTTAATCTTAAGTATCTGGGTTATGTAGTCTGACTCTTGGCTACCTTAGCAGTGTTGGGTATGGACTCTATATACTTCATGGACTGGGCCCTTGAGTCAAATCAGACACTGCTTGGAAACCCTCATAGGCTTTGTTCTTTAATTTCCCTAGCGTATTTTGCAAGGGAGGAAAGAATAGATCAGTTTTATGGCTGGTTAGTATTTATGCTTGTCTTTTGGTAGCTGGAATAGTATTTTCCTATACCATCTCCATGTTTAATGAGGTGTGTGGACATTGTCTTTGGTAATCTAGACTTGCTACGGAGAACAATCTGCTGTCTTGGTAACAGCCTGAGTTGTCTAGAAATTTCCATAGGATCCCTTTGGCCAACAATTCAATTAGGTGAACCCCAGTCCCAGTACTAAAAGCTTCATTTAATGAAAAGAGATGACCAGTTGAGGCTCTGTCTCCCCCATTATTTGGATACTTCATTTTGGTCACCTTCTCATGCTTTAGGTATTGTCCACTGCCTTAGATTTCCATACTATTCCTCAAATGCTCTTCATTTCTAGCTCTCTCTCTTTTTGCATTCTCTCCCTTAATACCATCTTCCCTCCCGTATCCCACCAGAGAGTCTCACTTATCTCCCCGTTTACCATCAATACACCCATTATATCTACTTTATTCCTCTCTCCTAGAGAGATCCATGACACCCACCCCATATTCCTTCCCTCTATACCCAATTTCTCTGTAGGTTAGTTATTATTATTTAATGGCAAAAATCCAAATATAAGCAAGTACATCCATATTTATATTTCTGATTCTCAGTTTCTTCTCCCAGGATGACTTTTTTCTAGCTCCATCCACTTGTCCTGCAAATTTCATGATTTTGAGTTTGTTTGTTTGTTTGTTTTTGTTTTTAACAACTTGAGTAGTACTCCATTGTGTAAATGGACTGTATTTTTTTATTCATTCTTCTGTTGAGGGACATCTACATTGTTTCCAGTTTCTGGATATTATAAATAGAACAGCAATGAACAAGTCTGAGTAAGCGTTCATTGGGTATAGGCTTAAGAGTGGTATACCTTGGTCTTAAGGTAAACTGATTCCAATTCTCTGAAGAACTGCCCTTTCGGTTTCCATAGTGGCTGAACAGGTTTTCAGTTCCACCAGCAATGGAGGAATGATTCCCTTTCTCTACATCTTTACCAGTATGAGCTGTCACCAGTGTTGTTGATCTTAGCCATCCTAACTGGTGTAAGATAGCATCTCAAAATAATTTTGATCCTGATGGCTAAGGATGTAAAACTTTTCTTTAAGTGTTCTCTAGCCATTTGAGATTCTTCTACTTAGAACTATAACCGACTTTTTACCTGGAATATTTAATTTATTCCATTTGTTTGTACTGATATCTAGTTTTTGGATATTTGTCCTCTACTAGATATGGATATGGAGTTGGTAAAAATCTTTTTCCATTCTATAGGCTGCCACTCTGCCTGAATAACTGGGTCCTTTGCCTTACAGAAGACTTTCAGTTTCATAAGGACTCATTTATTAGTTGTTGGTCTAGTACCTTCATTAACAGTGTATCTGGTTTTATGTTAAGGTCTTGATCTATTAAGAGTTGAGTTTTGTGCAGAGTGCAGAGTATAGATCTAATTGTATTCTTCTTCTGCAAACATCTGGCTTGACCAACATGATTTGTTGATGCTGACTTTTTCCCCAGTGTCTATTTGTCTTAGTAAGTGTTAATATTGCTGTAATGCAATACCATGATCAAAAGCATGGGGAAGGGTTTAATCAATCTACAGGTCCATAACACAGTTTATCATCAATGAAAGTCAAGATAGGAACTCAAGTATAACAGGATCCTGGAGGCAGCAGCTGATGCAGACCATCCAAGGGGTGTGGCTTACTTGCTTGCTCTTCTTGATTTCCTCTGCTTGTTTTCTAATAGAACCCAGAACCCCAGTCTGAGTATGACACTACTCATAGTGAGCTGGTCTTCCTCTCATCAATCACGAATTTAAAAAATGTCTTACAGGCCTACATACAACCCAATCTTGCAGAGGTATTCCCTTAATTTAAATTTCACTTTCTCAGATTATTTCATCCTATGTTAAGTTGACATAAAATTATGGTATTTCTGGCTGCTTTATTAAAACTTAGGTTTCTATAGGTGTATGAATTTATGTCTGAGTCTTCAATTCAATTCCATTGATCAACAGATCTATTTTTATGTCAATATCATGTTGTTTTTATTACTCTAATTTTTCAATGCACTTTGAAATTAGGAATGGATTGCTTCTGGTGGGATGACCATTTTAACTGTGTTAATACTATGCATTTGTGAACATGGAAGATTATTCCCTCTTCTGATATCTTCTTCAATTTAATTTTTTCAGACTTGAAGTTTTTAGTATACCAGTCTTTCATATGCTTGGTTAAAGTTACTACAAGATATTTTATATTATTTGAAGCTATTGTGAAAGTTATTGTTTCCCTGATTTATTTTTCCGGTCTGTTTGTCAATTGTATATAGAAGAACTATTGATTTTTTGTGTGTGTTATTATTGCACTCAGCTACTTTGCTGACAATGTTT
The DNA here is from genome assembly GCA_019843855.1 of Hylomyscus alleni. Lineage (NCBI taxonomy): Eukaryota > Metazoa > Chordata > Mammalia > Rodentia > Muridae > Hylomyscus > Hylomyscus alleni. The sequence goes on from JADRCC010576920.1 coordinate 8,778, forward strand.
ATCATTTATGCCCCAAACAGAAAGGCACTGAAGTTTATAAAAGAAACACCACTACAGCTTAGGTCACACATTGACTCTCACACAATGATAATGAAAGACCTCAACATCACACTTTCTCCAATAGAAAGGTCATCCAGATAAAAGCTAAACAGAGAAATGCTTGTAGGTAACAGACATTAAAAATCAAACAGATCAAACAGATATTTACAGAACACATAAAATAGTATACCTTCTTTTCTGCACCTCATGGAACTTTCTCCAAAATAGATAACATTCTTGGACACAAAGCAAGTTTTAAAAATACAAGAAAATTGAAATAGCTTCCTACATCCTACCAGACCACTACAGATTAAAGTTGAAAACCAACAACAGCAGAAACAAGAAAATTATACAAACTCATGGAAACCAAACAACTCTCTACTGAATGAAACATGGGCCAAGACAGAAGTAAAAAAATTAGACATTTTAGGATTGAATTAAATTGAATATACAACATATCTAAACCTGTGGTATACCAAACATAATGAAAGAAATTCTAAGAGGCAAGTTCATAGGATTAAATGCTTATTTTAGAGAGAGAGAGAGAGAGAGAGAGAGAGAGAGAACCTGAAGAGATCACATATTAGTGACTTAATAGCACATTTGAAAATTGTGCTAATGAAAAGAAGAAATCACACTCAAAAGGAGTGGATAGGAAGAAATAATCAAACTCATTTCTGCTTAAATCAGCAAAATAGAAACGAAATGATACAAAGAATCAATGAAACAAAAGTGGTCACTTGAGAAAATCAAAGAAAGAATCCTCATTTGTTTTGGTTTGTAGTATATTTTATCAGATAATAAAATGGCCAATAAAAAAGAATAAAAAATTTTTAAAAAAAGAAAAGATAATAAAATGACAAGCCAACTTGATTCTTATGTCCATTTGTTTGGAATATCTTTTTCCAGTCCTATGCACTGAGATAATGTTTATCCTTGGTGCTGAGGGGTCCTCTTTCGGTACATCAGAAGGCTGTGTCCTGTTTTCTCATCCATGCTGTTAGTCTGTGTCTGCTGGGGATGGGGGTTTGAAACTGTTGATATTAAGAGTTATTAATGACCAATCATTACTGATTCTAGTTAATTTGGTGTTGGTGGTGCTGGTGGTTATGGTGTTGTTCTTGCTGGTAGTGTGATGGTGGTAGTTGTTGGCATTTTGTCTAGGCTCTGCCCCACTATTACCTGGCAACAGCCAGGGGTGCCTTACTCATTATCAAAGGGGCTGCTTGCCTCCACCTCTTGCTCTTGCTCTGTTCAATTGCTCCTGCTCCCCTTCTCTCCCCATTCCTCTTACTCTCTCTTTCCACACGTTCAAGGCTGGCCTCTACCCCTTTACTATCTCTCTCTGTCTTTCTCTGTCTCTACTCCCTCAACTCCCCTCCCCATGCCCTCAATAAACTTTATGCTATATTATACAGTCCAGTGGCTAGTCCTTCATAGTGAAGGAATGACTCAGCATGGACCCCAGAGGCACACTCACTTGATTCGAAGTGGAATTGAAACATCCTCACTTGGGCCTTTCTAATTTATACACTCTTAGAGTCTGAGGATTGTGTCCTACATATTCTGTACTTTTTGGCTAATATCAGCTAACCAGTGAGTATATACCATGTATATCCTTTGGTGTCTGAGTTGTTTCACTCAAGATAGTATTTTATAGTTTCATCCATTTGCCTGAAAAATTCATGATGTCCTCATTTTGATAGCTGAATAGCATTTCTTTGTGTAAATGAACATTTTCTGTATTCATTCTGTATCCATTGAAGGACATCTGGTTTGTTTCTACCTTCTGGCTATTACAAACAGACTGTGAAGAACATTCTGGAACATGAAATCTCAGGGTGAGTTGAAATCTCAGGGTCATTTTGATTTGCATTTCTCTGATGACTAAAAACTTTGAACATTTCATTAAGTGCTTCTCAACCATTCAGAATTTTTCTGTTGGGAATTCTCAGTATAGCTCTGTACCCCTTTTTAAATTGGGTTATTGGGTTTTTTGGAGGTACTTCTTGAGTTCTTTATATATTTCAGATATTAGCCCTCTATGGAATATAGGGTTAGTGAAGACTTTTTTTTCCCAATCTGTATATTCAACCTATTGATGGCGTCTTTTGACTTACAGATTTTCACATGTTTGATTATATAGTAAATTTGGAGAAGGCTCCATGAAGCACTGAGAAGAGATATAGTCTCTTGTTTTGGAGTGAAATGTTCTGTAAATATCTGTGTGTATTTTTGTATCAATATTCATAAGTAAGATTTGTGTAAAATCCTTTCCCTTTGTTGGGTTTTTAGGTATCAGAGTAAATATGGCTTTGTAGAATGAATTAGGTGGTATTCCTTATGTTTTCATTTCATGGAATAGTTTGCACATTCTTGGTATTATCTTTTCTTTGAAGGTCTGGTAGAAATCTGCAATAAAACCATGATTCCTTGTTATGTTTTTGGTCTGCAGTATTTTTTCTGACTATTTATATTTCCTTAGGTATTAAGGGCCTTTTTGATAGTCTACCAGATGTTGATTTAACTTTGATATGTGATATCTGTCTAGCAAAGCATCCATGTCATCTATATTTTTCAGTTTTGTTGTAGGATCTGATGATTTATGTGAATTTCCTCAGTTTCTGTTGTTATGCCTTCCATTTCATTTCTGATTTTATTAATTTTGATACTGTTTCTGTGCCCTTTTGTTAATTTGCCTAAAGAGTTATCTATGTTGTTGATTTTCTCAAAGAACCAGCCCTTGATTTTGTTCATTTTTTGTATCATTCTCTTTGTTTCTAATTGATTGATTTCAGCTCTGAGTTTGACTATTTCCTGCCTTCTACTCCTCTTGGGTACATTTGCTTCTTTCTGTTCTAGAGCTTTCAGGTGTTCTGTTAAATTGTATATATGGAATCTCTCCAATTTCTTTTTGAAGGCACTTGATGCTATGAATTTTCCTGTTAGCACTGCTTTCATTGTCTCCCATAAGTTTGTGTATGATATGTCACTTTCAATGCATTCTATAAAGTCTTTGATTTCTTTTTTATTCATTCCCTGACAAAGTTATCATTGAGCAGGGAGTTGTTTTGTTTCCATCTGTATGTGGACTTTCTGTCGTTTTTGTTGTTATCAAAGTCTAGCCTTAGTATGTGGTGATCTGACAGAATGCATGCTATCATTTCAATATTCTTGTATATGTTAAGGCTTGTTTTATGTTTGATTATATAGTAAATTTGGAGAAGGCTCCATGAAGCACTGAGAAGAGATATAGTCTCTTGTTTTGGAGTGAAATGTTCTGTAAATATCTGTTAAATCCATTTGGTTCACAACTTTTATTAGTTTAACTGTTTCTCTGTTGAGTCTCTGTTTCATTGACCTATCTTTTGGTGAGACTGGTGTGTTGAAATCTCCCACCATTATTGTGTAAGGAACAATGTATGCTTTGAAGCTTAGTAATGTTTCTTTTATGGATGCGATGCCCTTGTATTTGGGGTATAGATGTCCAGAACTGAGACTTCAAATTTGGTGATTTGTTTTTTTCATGAATATGAATTGTCCTTTCCCATTCATTTAATAACTTTTTGGTTGAAAATTTATTTTATTGGGTATTAAAATGCGAACTCCAGCTTGTTTCTTAGGACTACTTGCTTATAAACCTTTTTTGAGGCATTTTGCACTGAGGAAGTGCTGTCTTTGTCATTGAGATGTGTTTCTTATATATAGTAAAATGCTGGATCCTGGTTACATATCTAGTCTGTTAGTCTGTGTCTTTTTATTGGGGAACTGAGTCCATTGATGTTGAGAGATATCAAAGCCTAATGGTTGTTATTTATTTTTGCTGCTGCAGGTGGTATTATGTGTGTATGAATCTGTTTTGTGTTTGTTTTGAAATATTTAATTTCTTGTGATTTCTTGGATGTAGTTACTCTCCTGGTATTAGAGATTTCATTCCAGTATCTTCTTTAGGACTGGATTAGTACAAAGATATTGTTTAAATTTGGTTTGTCAAGGAATATCTTAGTTTGTCCATCTATGGTGGTTGAGAGTTTTGTTGGGTATGGTATCCTGTGCTGGTTTATTTGTACTCTGAGAGTCTGTATGATGTCTGTCTAGGATTATCTGGCTTTTAGAGTCTATGTACTGTGTAGTTTTATGCTACCAACTTCGCTCAGTGATTGGCCTTCTTCCCTTGAAAACATAGACAAAACACACACACAAACACAAACACACACACACACACACACACACACACACACAGTTTATTCCTTTATAATTTGCCTTCTTGGCACAATTGCTGTGCCCTACTATCTTCTGCCTTGAAAAGCATGCCCACAGCAATTTCTTAACTCAGTCTCTTCCACCTGCCTTAAATTGCAGTGGCTAATTCCATCTGATGCCTGCCAAACATTCATGGCCTGTCTGTAGTAGTAGACATAGGCCACAGCTCATCTTGAGACTTCACATAGTTGCTGCCTTCTTGTCATTCCAAAGCATGGGGAAAACTCCCTCTCCTTTCTCATGTCCCTTTGCCTTCCTTCAGGGGCCCGGAAGTCCCACCTGTACCTTACACACAATAATTGGTACACTGCTTTCTTTACTGACAAATCAATAACCAATTGAGGAACATGCTTAGCATCAGAACCTCCTGGCAAAAGTCTCTGTTGAAAAGTCTGGTGTAATTCTGATGAGTCTGCCTTTATATATTACTTGGCCTTTTTCCATTACAACTTTTAATATTCTTTGTTCTGTGCATTTCGTGTTTTAATTATTATATGATGAGAGGATTTCTTTTCCTGGTCCAATTTATTTGGCATTCTGTAGTCTTCTTATACACTTATGACCATTTCTTTCTTTAGGTTAGGAAGTTTTCTTTGATGATTTTGTTGAAGATATTTTCTGGCCCCCTGAACCGAGACTCTTTAACCTCTTTATTCCTATTATTCTTAGGTTTGAGCCTTTCATTGTTTCTGCAACTTCCTGGATATTTTGGGTTAGGAGCTTTTTAAATTTTGCATTTCTTTGACTCATATGTCAATATTTACTATGGTATCTTCTATGCCTGGATTGTCACTTCTCTCTTGTATTCTGTTGATGATGCTTGAAACTATAGTCCTGATCTCTTTCTTAAGTTGTTCATCTCAAGGGTTGCCTCACTATGTGTTTTCTTTATTATTTCTATGTCCATTTTCAGTCCTTGGGCCATTTTGTTCAATGTCTTCATCTGTTTGATTGTATTTTCCAGTATTTGTTAAAGAGATTTATTTGTTTCTTCCTCAATGGCTTCACCTATGTTTTTACGTATTTGAGGGAGTTCTGATATCCTTCTTAAAGTCCTCTATCATCTTCACAAGATGGGATTTTAGTTCATTTTCTTGCTTTTAAGGTAGGTTATGGTATCTGGGGCTTGCTGTGATAGGAGTACTGGGTTTTCTTTTTCTTTTAAGATTTATTTATTATTATATGTAAGTACACTATATCTGTCTTCAGACATATCAGAAGAGGGAGTCAGATCTCATTATGGATGGTTGTGAGCCACCATGTGGTTGCTGGGATTTGAACTCAGGATCTTTGGAAAAGCAGTCAGTACTCTTACCCACTGAGCCATTTCTCCATTCCAAGTCTATAGCTTATAATCCTACATGAGTCGGTGGCCATTTGGTTATCTCTGGTTTTAATTGGCCTTGGTGTCGCTGACTAGAGCTGATCTCCTTGGAGGTTTGTAGATACTGTCTCCTTGGAGGCAGGCATTGCTCTCTCTGTTTAGGTCAGTCACTAGTATCTCTAGCTAGAGCAGGCCTACTGTGTACCTGGTTACTGTAGAACTCCTAGGAAGCAGGCAGACTGTGTCCCTGGTTATTCTGACCCTCCTGGGAGACAAACAGGCTGTGGAGTATGATAGGGTATTAGACCCACTGATCTCTCCTCAATGGAGAAGTGGACCAGAAGGAAGGTAGAGCTTGACAGGGCAGCTAGACACAGTGTCAGCTGGGCTCTGTGTCTTTGGTTACTATGGTCCTTCTAGGAAGCAAGCTTGCTGTAGTGTGTGAGTGTGTATTTGACCGCTGATATTGCCCAGGTAGAACTGGGCTGGAAGAAAGGTGGAGCTAAGAGAGTGGTGGTGGTGGATATGAGCTCTATAGTTGTCCCAGATGGCAAGTGTATTCATGCAAGTTTCTTACCTGTGTCTTTGATTTATGCAGACCTCCTGGGAGGCACGTAGGCTATGGGTGTGGGCAGGTCTAATTTTTGTTTTTTATATACACATTTTCACATTACACTACTCCTTCCAGTGCCTCCCCATACATCCTATCTCTACCCTTATCTACTCATTCAATATTTCTCTTCAGAAAAGCACAGGGCTCCCACAGATATCAACCAAACATGGAATATTTTAGTTTCAGTAAGATTAAGCATCTCCCTTCATATTAAGGATGGAAAATGAAACACAATATGAAGGAAAGTGTCCCAAAGGCAGGGAAAGAGTAAGAGACAGTCCCTATTTCTACTATTAGGAGTATCACAAGAAGACCAATCTGCTCAACTGTAACATCTATGCAAAGGTCCTAGGTCAGTCAAATGCAGACTCCCTTGAGAATTCAGTCTCTATGTGCACCCTAGGAGTCCAGGTTAGTTGATTATGTGGGTTTTATTGTGGGGACTCCTCTGGCTTCTACAGTCCTTCTTCCCTTTCTTCATCAGGATTCCTTGAGACCCTCCTAATGTTTGGTTGTGGTTTTCTGTGTCTGTGTGTCAGTGGATGAATAAAATATCTCTGATGACAATTGAGCTAGGCCAATTATACTATACTAGACCAGTATATGAGTATTGCAGAATATTATTAGCAATTATTTCATTGACTGCAATTAATTAATTGTTTTGTATACACGCATGAATTTATGTAGGTATGTATATTATTTGTTTGCATGCTTGCCAGTGATGTTTGGTTTTATCCTAGGTCTCTGGGCTACCTAGATTGTGGTTCTTGGACTTCTAGGTAGTTTCATTGGTGAGTTCTCTCTCATGGTATAGATCTCAAGTTGGGCTAGTCATTAGTCACTTAAAATTTTTGTTCTACCTTTACCCCAGCAAACCTTGTAGGCAGGACAAATTGTAAGTCAGAGGTTTGGAGGCTTAGTTGTACCAATTCTTCTACTAGTAGTCTTGCCACTTATATGTTATAGATGGAGCCAGTTCAAGGTCCATATCCCTCACTGCCTAAGAATCTAAGTTAGAGTCACCATTGTAGACTACTAGGAATTTCAGTAGTTCTAGGTTTCTAGCTCATCACAGAGATGCTGCCTAATTCCAGTTGTCTCTCTGAGTACTTTCTCCCTCCATTCTCCCTCTACCTGGCCTCTCTTGTTCTGGTCCCCACCCCCCTACCCACCAACCCCACAGCCCAATTCACCAGCAGTGTCTATACTATTTCTACTTCCCTAGGAGATTCATGGGTATAAGTGCCCCCCACCCCAGAATTTCTCTGGGTCTGTGGATTATAGCTTGACTCTTCTTTACATTACAGCTAATATTCCCTTATAAGTGAGTACATACTATATTTGTTTTTCTGGATCTGGGTTATCTGACTCAGGATGAGCTTCATCAATTTGTCGGAAAATTTCATGATGTTACTTTTCAAATAGCTTACTAATACTCTATTGTGAAAATGTATCACATTTTCTTTAACCATGTTTTAGTTGAGGGGCATATAGGTTGTTTTCAGTTTGTGGCTATGATGAACAAAGCTGCTATGTACATAGTGAGCAGGTATCCATGTGGTAAGATGGCTCATCCTCTGGGCATATGTCCAGAAGTGGTAAACATGAGTCCTTAGATAGATCTATTCCAAATCTAAATGTTCTGAGAAATTACTATGCTGATTCCCAAATGTCTTTCCAACTTTATACTAGCAAGGTAGGAATGTTCTCTTTGCTCTAAATTCTCATCGGCATGAGTTGTCTCTTCATTTTTGATCTTAGCCATTCTGACAGATGCCAGCAAAGTGTCTGAATACAAATTAATCCAAAGAAATAAGTATCCCTCCTTATACAAATGATAAACAGGCAGAGAAAGAAATTAGGGAAACAATACTCTTTATGATAGCTATGAATAATATAAATTAACTTGTTATAACTCTAACCAAGCCAGTGAAAGATATGTATGACAAGAATTTCAAATCCCTGAAGAAAGAAACTGAAGATGATATCAGATGATAGAAAAATCTCCCCTGCTCATGGATAGGAATGATTAGCATAGTGAAAATGAGCATCTTATCAAAAACATTCTATAGATTCAATATAATCCCCATCAAAATTCCAACACAAATTTTTATAGACCTTGAAAGTGCAATTCTTATCTTTATATGGAGAAATAAAAAAAAAAACAGGATAGCCAAAACAATCCTTAACAATAAAAGAACTTCAAGAAAAATCACCATTCCTGACCTCAAGATATACTACAGAGCAATAATGATAAAACTGCATGATACTGGTATAGAAACAGACTTGTTGATCAATGGAATAGAATTGAAGACTCATAAATAAACCTGCACATCTATGGCTATTTGATTTTGGATAAAGAAGTCAAAGTCATACAATAGAAAAAAAGACACAATCTTTAACAAATGGCATTGGCCTAACAGCATGTTTACATGTAAAAGAATGCAAATAGATCCATATTCATCAACCTGCCCAAAACACAAGTCCAAGTGGATTAAAGATCTTAACCAAAACTAGATTCACCAAATCTTATAGAAGAGAAAGTGGGAAAAACCTTCTGTACAGGAGACAATTTCCTGTCCAGAAGCCAGTGGCTCAGGCTCTAAGATTAACAACTGATAAAATTGGACCTTATGAAACTACAAAGCTAATGTATCACAAAGAAAACTGTTAATAGGACAAAACAGCAGCCTATTGATTAGGAAAGCACCTTCAACAAACATATATATGATGGAAAGCTAATATCCAAAATTTACAAAGAAATCAAGAAGTTAGAAACCAACAACCCAAATAACCCAATTAAAAAATAGAACACACAGCCTAACAAAGAATTCTCAACAGAAGAATCTCAATTGGCTGAGCAGCACATAAAGAAATGTTCAATGTCCTTAATCATCATGGGGTTGCAAATCAAAACAACTCTGAGGTTCTATCTTATAGCCATCAGAATGGCAGAGATAAAAAAAAATCATAAAAAGATAGCACATGCTGGCAAGGATGTGGAACAAGGGCAACACTCTTCCACTTCTAGTGGTAGTACAAACTTATATAACACTTTGCAAATGAGTTTGGTGGTTTCTTAGAATGCTGCGAATTGCTTATACTCAAGACTCAGCTATACTATTCCTGAGAATATATCCAAAAAATGTCCCACCATTCAAAAAAAGACAGTGGCTCAATTTTGTTCATCATAGCTAGAAATTGGAAACAAACTAAATGTCCTTCAACTGAAGAAAGTATAAAGGAAATGTGGTATATCTATACAATAGAATACTATCCAGCTATTTAAACAAAATACATGATGAATTTTGCAGGCAAATGGATGGAACTAGAAAAATACAATCCTGAGTGAGTTAACCTAGTCTCAACATATGGGAATTGTATGTACTCACTTATAAGTGGATATTAGCCATATAGGATAGCCATACTATACTCCACAGACCCAAAGAAGGTGAACAAGAAGCAACTCACAGATCATATGAAGCTCAAGAATAAGAAGACCTAAGAGTGAATGCTTCAGTCCTACTTAGAAGGGGGAATAAAATAATCATGGGAGATACAGGGAGGGAGGGACCAGGAAGAGAGAAAAGAGCCATAGGGAATAAGGGGAACAAGATCAGGTATGAGATGGGACAAAGGAGAAGTACAGAGGATCAGAAAATTCAACAGAGGTGTGTAGCTGTTGGGGATGGAGAACTGGGGGTAGCCACTAGAAAGTCCCAGATTCCTAGGAAGCAAGAGGTTCCCAGGACTCAATGGGGATAACATTAGCCAAAATATCTAACAAAGTGGAGATAGAACCTGTAGAGATCATATTCAGTGGTTAGGCACAGCCCTCAGTTGAGGGATAGGGCCAACCACCCATCTCAAAAATATTAACCCAGAATTGCTACTGGATAAAGAAAATACAGGGACAAAGTATGAAACAGAGACCAAAGGAATGGGCACTGAGACTGCCCCACCTAGGGATCCATCCCATCTGCAGACACCAAACCCATACACTATTGCTGATATCAAGAAGTACGTGCTGATAAGAGCCTGGTATAGCTATCCCCTGAGAAACTGTGCCAGAACCTGAACAATACAGATGTCGATGCTCACAGCCAACTGTTGGATTGAGCTTGGTGACTGCAATGGAGGAGCTAGGGGAAGGACTGAAAAAGCTGAAGGGGTTTATAAATGCATAGGAAGAACAACAATATCAACCAACCAGACCCTCCAGAGCTCTCACAGTCTAAACCAGCAACCAAAGAGTGAACATGGTGGGAACCCATGAATCCAGCTGCATTTGTAGCAGAGGATGGCATTATCTGGTATCAGTGGGAGTGGGTGGTTGAGTAGGGGAGAACTCTCATAGAAGCAGGGGGTAGGGGAATGGGATAAAGTTTTGTAAAGAGGAAACCGGGAAGGGGGACAGCATTTGAAATGTAAATAAATAAAATAACCAATAAATAAGTAATAAAATTTAAAAGGATGTTACAAGTAAAGATGTTTTAATCACATATAAAAGGGAAATAAAATAGCCATATGAAGTAGGTAGGAGAAGGGTATTTGGAGGGAGAGGGAATGGGAGATTTCATGATCTTGTTTGGGGAAGCACAGGATAGATGGCCAGACGACTATGAGAATGGATGGAAATCTGCAACTGATAGGGGTAAGGAGATGGGACATCTCCAGATAGTGACCTGGAATAAAGGAGGCTTCCAAGAATCAATGAGGTTGACCTTAACTGTAACTCATAGCATTGGGGATGTTGAACTTAAAGAGGTTACCTCCTATAGCCAGGCAGGAACACCAATGGAACATTAGGGACACTACCCACCCACAAAACTTATAACCCAATATTTATCCTGTCTACAAGAACTACAGGCACTAGGAATGGAGCAGAGACTAAGGAAATTGTCATCCAATAACTTGCCCAACTAGAGACCCATCCAATGGGAAAACACCAATTCCTGACATGATTAATGATATTCTGTTATGCTTGCAAATAGGAGCTTAGCATGGCTGTCCTCTTAGAAGTTTCACCAAGCATCTGATTGAGACAGATGCAGATAACCACAGCCAAACAGTGAATGGAGCTTACGGACTTTTCCAGGAGAGTAAGAGGTAGAAATCCAGTCCCTGAGGGGAATAGGAACTCCACAGGAAATTCAAGAGAGTCAACTAAAATGGATCCTTTGGCTCTCAGACTGAATCACCAACCAAAGAGGATATACTGGCTGGACCTAGGCCTCCCTATACATATGTAGTAGGAGGGGTGAAATGAGTGGGATATAAAATGAGTAAATAAAAAAATGATTAAATTGAATTTTAAAATCATGTTTTGTAGAAGTAGCCAGTCAATAATTTACATTTTAGTTACTTGTGCTGTTAGAATACAACATAATTTAATTTTCTCATTATTTATAAACTTATAGTCACACTAAAATCTCATGCTTTTTCATATCTCTGTAGTTTTCAATATTAATACATCTACTAAAGTTAAAACCTGTTTTACATATCAGC
>JADRCC010576922.1:0-36923 GCA_019843855.1 Hylomyscus alleni
CAACTGGCTTCCAGCTTCCGTCACTGTGTTGAACTACCCAGTTATACTATAAACTGATATGTATGATGGCATAGCTTGTGTGTACAGCTGTAGTGTGGTGCAGTACTGTAGCATCTCCCTTACCTTCTCATAAAGTGAAATCTGTTAGTATTGACCACAATTGGCATTCCCCAAGGGGAGTAAAATCCTCTAGTCCTCATAAAATGCTTCTATGGTGGGCTTCTCGGAGAGGGTGGGCCCACTGACTCATTATTACAAGGCACTTCAGGATAAACTCCATGGCCTAGTTGTTTATAATTTAGAAACATTCCTACATAGATGTCAAATGAAATGTTATTATCTTTATAAATGAAAGATGTTGAGATCATGGTGACATTTCAAAGCCATTGGTTTTGGTTTTGTTGTTGTTGTTGCTGTTGCTGTTGTTGTTGTTGTTTTCTTTAAAGAAAAAAGTCCCTGGGCTGTTGAGAAAGGTTCACAGGTAAACACAATTGCCATCAATGCTGAGGATCACAGTTACATCCCCAGAGTCCACACTGTAGAGGGACACATCTCTCGAAAGTAGGCCCCTGACCTCTGTATTTTTGCCCACACCTCCCCAAAAAATTAAAATAAAACTGTCTTTAAATTTCTGCCTTGTAATGAGGTGTTGAAATATTCAGTCACATACTACCAAAGCTCTATGAATGAATACAAATCAGGCCTTTCTTCTAACAGAGTTCAGGATGAAATCACTTTAAAACTGATTGTGTCACCGGCCAAAGGCTAATTCTCCTATTATCGAGTCTTTGAAAGTAAGACTTTAATAATGCCAATAACACCTAAATATGAGGAGGGCGTCCATCACTTTTTCACATCTCCATGTTACCTGTCAGAATGCTGTCCATCATAACTCAGAGATGGGGAAGCCAGAAGATCCTACTCACCCTTCAGTCGGTGGATGAATGACTCATGCCTACACTTGAGCTAGGCTACTTGTGCTTCTTTTCATTACTGAAAATAGTTTCAGGGAGAATGGAAGATTATTATCTCATTAGAATGAAATGGTTTTTAAGTGTGTGAAATTGGTTAAGTGCCAATGAATGAGGTACCTATGGGTGCATACATATATGAATATATCTTTACCAGTGTATCACACATATGTGTGAATACACACATATTGTTCAAATCTATACTTATATAAAGTGGAGATGGATATTTAAATAAAGAATGGACAGATATCAATGTATAGAATAAACATTAACAACAAGGACAAGGGCTTGCAGTTAAAATAATTACTTGTTGATGAGTCATGGGCTATAATCCAGTGTTTGGTTCACGCTCACTGACGCTCCTTTCTTCCCGAACGTATAGCACTGTAGAATGCAAACATAAGGAGTTCCTCCTCCGCAGCTGTAAAGTTTAGACGGGATACTCCAGTTCCTCTCACAACCCCTAATTTGGTGAAATGTCAGTGATGCTCAGCTGCCCGAGTTACACAACCTAAGTCGTTTCTTCAATCGCAAGAGCCATTCCGCCTTCACTTTAATTTTAAGGCCCAAGGACTTTTATGTGGTTAGAAAACTGTCCGAGTGATAATAAAAATTACAGCATAGCTGCCTTTGACAGTTTATGTTTCCCCTAAGCATCACAACTAACCATGACTAACCCTCTCAAATTAATTTAATTTCGTAGGATGATGCATCACAGAATACAGAGCAGAGTTATTCCCATGAAGACAAGCCAGACTCCACTGCTCACCGCTCCCGAGGCTGCAACCCATCTGGGGACAGTTAGCATTCCAGAGCTCCATAGCCCTGGCAAATCTTCACTCCTTCTCCAGAGTAGTAAACTTTCACTTTTCTCCTTAGAATACTTTCTATCTGGTCATGGGTGATGTCCCAGTTTTTACTTTCTTAATCTTACTAATAACTTATTTTTAAGCATTACAAAAAAAAAAAAAAAAAAGACTTTTGTTGACAGTGACCAGAAGGAAAAAATTAAGAAAAGTAGGCAAAAAGGGTCTTTTTTTATTTTTCCATTTTAAGAATTTATGTTTTCACTTTAGAATACCTTTAAGAAAGCAGGCTTATTGTCTAGATGGTGTAAAACTAGGAGTGCTCATATAGAAACATTCTGTCGTGGCATAGACAGAATTAGAAAACATTTTCTGCCTTCTGACTCTACAGTGGACCCGACACATAACTAACTAATCAGGTAAAACAATGAACCTTTGCTTGCAGAAGAAGGCAATGAATTTTCTACGACATAATTATTGTGTTTGGGTTACCTACCCACACAAAAATTCATGCTCAGCGTATAATATTCCAGATGGAGAATTGAAAAGATTCTAAAAATTGGTTTTTAATAAAAACTAGTAATAATTTAGCCCAAGGCACACAAACGAACAAATGTGCATTATTGAAACTTACAGGGAAAATGATCTCTTGGAAAACTATACCCAATTTCTGTAAGAAGTACTTTGCGAACATTGTACTAAAAGTTTCATAATTTGACTCAGTTACAAAGCCCCTCAATCCCCCACGGACTGCAGCCGAAGCCCTACAACAAAAGACAGCTCTCTTTGGTTGCGCAAGTTGGAAATCGCTTTCTCCGTTCCAATTCCCTTGCTATCTAAGTGGCTCCCTACAGCAATCATAAAAATGAAAGTGGTGGAGGAAGGAAAACCTAGAAATATGAAAGTGTGTTTGCCCAAAGTAATACCCTAATTTCCCCCTGGATCCTCTCCTAGGAACCATGCTGTTTCTTTTCATAATGTTCTCAACTTCGGCCACTCTATGTACGTTTCCTTAACTAATCTAACGGTGTCTGCTCCTCTGGTGGCGTCATGATAGTCTAACCCCTAGCATCCCCGAGGTTCTCAGTTTATACCTCCCCTAAGCATCACGACTAACCATGACGAACCCCCACAAATTAGTTTATTATTTTTTTTAATAAAACATCACAGCCCTCGACTAAATGCCGGAACTCCCACCAAACCTCCATCAGGAACTCCGTGCGCTGCTCTTTTGTGCATCACAGCAGAGTTTCACTTTCGCTGTTGTTATTTTCAATTCAAGCACACCAAGAAAACTAGGAGAGAAACAGTTTTTCTTTTCAAAAAAAAAATGTACATGTATCATCTTGCAGGGCTGTGGGGAGATACATGCCACGGAACCCATGTGGGCGTCAGAGGGACAATGCCTTTCCACCTTGTGGGTTCAGGCAATTGAACTCAGGTCTTCGTTTCAGGCAGCAACTGCCCTGAACCACCCCTTTCCTTTGTTCACCTGAACCTCCAAAGCCAGAAAGTTTTTATATCCTTTAAGAGCAAAAGAGAGAAGCCCAGGTAATGAGTAGTTAATGGTGGTAATTATATACTTAAGGAATTTTTGTTACTCAAATTATTTTCTTTCTTGACAGAAAATATGGTCAAAAATAACAGAGGATTGCCACTTTGGGGGCATTTGAGTACATGGGCAGCAATGTTCAGCTGTTTGCTGGTTTTATTACTGCAAGCAAATTACTTCAAGCAACAAAAAGCTTGTACAGATCCCACAACATAGGCATGAACATGCTTTAAATAACTTTTATAAAGTATGATCCAGAGCCGGAGAGATGACTCAGTGGCTAAATTACTTGTCGTACAAACTTAGGGGGCAGACCTCAAGTTCCCAGACTCTGTGCAAATGGGAGGTGGGTTTGACAGGCTGCCTGTCATTCTAGCCTCTGAAGGTAGAAATAGGAGATGCTCTTAGCAAGCTGTATAGAGAGGCGATACTAGCCAAATCATAGAGCTGTGGGTTTGGTTGACAGGATAAGGTGGGGGAACGATCTGCCTCAAAGGATAAGGTAGGAGAATGATAAAAGAAAAAAAAAAAAGAATCCCTTACACGTCAACCTGGAGTCTCTATGTGCCTTTCCCACCTCACATGCATGTACTTTATATACAAGTTAAAACTCATAGTATGAATACACATAGTTTGAACACACACATACTATGAATACACAGAACTCATGAAAAAGAAATGCAAATATACATACACATATACACACACTATATATATATACATAGAAAGATAGAAATGCAAATATACATACACATATACACACACTATATATATACATAGATAGATAGAAATGCAAATATACATACACATATACACACACTATATATATACATAGAAAGATAGAAATGCAAATATACATACACATATACACACACTATATATATATATACATAGAAAGATAGATAGATAGATAGATAGATAGATAGATAGATAGATAGGTAGGTAGGTAGGTAGGTAGATAGATAGATAGATAGATAGATAGATAGATAGATAGGCAGACAGACAGACCGACAGACAGACAGACAGACAGACAGACAGACAGACAGACAGACAGACAGATAGATAAGTTGGAGATGGCTTAGTGGTTAAGAACACTTACTGCTTTCGCAAAGAAATGAAGCTCAGTTCTCAGCACCCAAGTCAAGTAGTTCATAACTACCCATAGACTCCAGCTTGAGAGGACCTAGTGCGCTTGCTTGGCCTCTGTGGGAACCTGTTTGCTCATGTCCAAACACACGTGCGAACACACAATACCTATAAGTAAAAAATGCAACTTTAGGTGAAAGAAAACAAAGATACAGACAAGACCATGAAAAGTACAGGTCTATTTATGAGGGATCACGAAGAGGGCAAGGAAGATGTACTGAAACCACTTGAGATTTTGCAGATATTTAGAAGAGCAGCTTTCAAGGGACATCTGGATTCACTAGCAGGTGCTGTACTTAAACATCTCCAGTCTCAGCTTAAGACACCTGAAGCCTTGTCCTGGCTTTCCCACTTAACTAACAGTGTGATTTGTCATGTTTAAGAGGCATAAAGAAACTAAAGGCTGATCTCAGGATCATGCTGAAAAAGATGCCCTTCTACCAGTCGGTGACTCAGCACATCTGCTGCCCTCTCCTGTGAAATACAACCTTCAGCATATGGTCAGGAGGATAAAAAAAAATAAACTCATTTCAATACAGAAAAATAAATGTATTTGAGTTCCCAGCAGCAGGCCAAGAGGAAGGGGTTAGAATAGGGAAGATGGAGGGGATGAGCCGGCCCAGCCAAAGGTCCGATGAGAGATTCCCTGACCCAAGGCTGGGAAAAGGAACAAGTGACAGAATTACAGGAACAAATCACTACTGCTTGTGGCTGAGATATTCCTAGAATGGGGCACAGCCAGTTAGTGAAGGCTACTTCCACAAGATGCTTCTCAGGGGGGAGTTCGCCTAACTCTAAGTGAAGCAAGCGTTTCTCAGGGAAAGTCATTTGAAAATGTCATTTCATGATTGAATAAAATTATGTGAATATACAAACTGTCATCATGAAACCTCACCTCTATGTTGTGTATTTAATATAAGCTAATAGAAATAGAAAAGAAAAGAAGACTACTCCCTCCCCCCAGCCTCCCCCCAAAAAATACTGGAGAAAATTGGATAAGCCCAGAGATGTCTGTATCCTCTGTCTTTATGGAGTAAACTGAGCTTGCCCCAAACTGCTCCTGTCTGTCACATTAACCTTTTGTAAATGCCTAAATATATATTCATCATCTTTCCTTCTTGAAGTATCACCTCAAATTGAGCATGCTCAAGAATGTGCCTACCCATATGATGCATTCTTAAATTAATACAGATTCTTCCAAAACACAGTCCTGTTACTTCCTTTGTTTGGAGGACATTGGTTTGGAGATAACTCCTGTGTTCTTCCCAGCTGCATGTAGTTTACCAATCTTTTTCCACTCTTTAAAAAGGCAAAGACTTTTTAAAAATATGAGAATACCGGGCTGAGAAATGGCTCATCAGTTAAGAGCACTTGCTATTCTTTTGAAGGACCCCAGTTCAGTTCCAAATGCCCACACAGAGGCTATCCGGTAGCTCCGATGCTAAAGGTCCATTGCCTTCTGTCAACACTGTGTTCACAGTACCACCGTATGCACTAAGTACATGGAGCACAGACACACAGACACATAGATAGATAGATAGATAGATAGATAGATAGATAGATAGATAGATAGATAGATAGATGATAGATAGATAGATAGGTCAATAGATAGAGATAGAGAGATATAATAAGTAATATTTTATAACACCAACTATTGTGTATATATATACATATATAAATAATACTTTTATAACACTAACTATTGTGTACAACTAAACACATAAGGATATGGTAGCTGCTCTTAAATCTGGCACTCAAGGCTGTTATGTGACCTGCAAATCATTTATAACAATGCTGTTAGTCTATCCTGTGGGGAGCACTTGAGGAGATAAAAATGTGACTTTATTCCATTGACTGAGAGAAGAAAGTAGGTCACAGTTGAGAGCGACACAACCTAAGGAAAAGAGAAACATCAATGGAAAGAGGAATTTAAAGGAAAGGGTGACTAAGAAACTGCCACCAATTTTGTCAGTGACCCCTTGGGACCCCAAACCATTTTTATTTAAATATCATGGGATAGTAAGCTTTCCAAAAGCTGAGACTTGAGGAAGCCCAGGCAGCAGGCAGCTGGCAGCTGGCAGCCAACATAAAGTAATTAGTATGGTGCGCTGAGTACGGTCGGCATGCAATAAATCAAAGGGAAGCCGTAGAGTGAGCACGTGAAGATATTTTTCTGAAACTACTTTCTTAACTTTCATCTTCAAAGTCTATGGCTACCTTTTCTCTCAGCCCACCTACGGAGAAAGGTGAAGCTTAAAGGGAAACAGCACATCTCCACAGCAATAGAAAGTAAGAGAGCATTTGGAACCCACAAGAAAAACAAGCCCCAGTTTGTCAATTCTACCAAAAGGCACTCTCTTTAAAGACACTGCAGGATACAAGGCCTTTAATCAATTAAATTCACAGTGAATTCATACAGCAGCTTTGCAAGGATCCTGCAGTGCACAATATTTTGATTCCTATAGACACTTCAATGTCTATCACAAGTTGAAAATGTGGCAAATGGTATTATTCTATAGAAGATAAATTTTAAGTTCAACTTGTCATGATTTTGAGTAGAAATGATGTAAAATCACCTAAAGGCATGTAATAATATATTTAGAGAAACAAGGGAGAAAACAGAAGACTTTACAGATAAAACTAGCAAACGTTGGTGTACCATGAAGATGAAATAGTACATGTTTTTTTCTCTACATACAGCATCAGTGGACATCAGACACACTTATGTCTTGAAACATACTTAGTGTCTTGAAACATTCAAATCATAAACCTAACTCTGTCATTGCTCACAGGCAAATAGTTGGTACACAGCTTGCCTGGGAAAAACTAAACACTCATCTAACACAGAGAATATAACCATTTTTGCTATCACACAGTACTGCAGAAGTTGGTAATTCAGCCACTTTGAGAGATATATTTATATACACACAAGCATACACACACACATATTTACATGCATACACATCAGAGTATGCAGTTTTCAGTTTCTCTCCCAAAGAGACAAAGCTACTTTCAGAGATTAAGAAGTCAGGCTTCTGAGCCTAGAAAGGTAAGGTACAGGATCTATTATCATTACCAACTAACTCAAGTACTGATGCCCATGAGGCATACAGGGTCCTTGTGGGAAAGGTTATAGTTTGGGTGCGAAATCTTCTTCATCATCTTATGCATTTGAACACTTGATTCCCAGCTACTGATCCTATTAGGGAAAGTTATGGAACTTTAGGAGTGGAGCCTTAATGGAGGAGCTCCATCACTGAGAACAGGCCTCAAGGTGTTATCGAAAAGTTACAACCTGGCCTCCAGTGCCTGTCACCACACTTTCTCCATGAGAGATTGAATACCGTTTGGAACTACAGCCAAAATAAACACTTCCTGTTTGTTACCATCTAGGGGGCTTGTTTATATTCATTTTCTCTGACAATTAAGGAATTAAAAGACAGGAAACATCACAGAGAGAGATGGGGGTGGGGAAGGAAGACCATGCAGAGCAGAAAGGGCAAGTGGCCAAGCCTCTTTCTCTTGAAGGCATGGGTTTTAAAGGGTATTTGATTACCTGGGATTTGTTCACCTCCATAATTTTGGATTGGAGTTTATAGACATACAGCTTAAAGTGAATGTGTGTGTGTGTGTGTGTGTGTGTGTGTGTGTGTGTGTGTGTGTGTGTGCATGACCAGCCTGAACCAGCTGGCCAGAAGAGGGGACCTTACTGGCAGAAGCAAAAGCCTGCTGGGCCTTTGTCTCAGGTCAGGAAGGTAAAGAAGAAGCTAGAAGTTTGCTATCTTTACTATTTCTTTACACTGCTTTCCCTGTTGAGGAATTTGTCTAGCTCTTAGACCTACATCTTTCATTTGCCTTTGTCACAGTATTTTGTCACAGCAACCAAAAGACATTACAACTGGAACTATGTCTTAGTTGTGATTCTATTGCTGTGAAGAGACACCATGCTCAAGGCAGCTAGTATAAAAAAAACATATAATTGGGGTAGGCTTACACTTTCAGAGGTTCAGTCCATTATCATCATGGTGGAAAGCCTGACATTACACTGGCAGACTTGTTGCTGGAAGAGCTATGAGTTCTACATCTTGACCCAAAGGCAGGCAAAAGGAGACTGTCTTCTGCAGGTAGCCAAGAGGAAGGTCTCTTCCACCTTAGTGAGAACTTAAGCATAGGACCTCGAAGCCCACCCCACAGTGAACCACTTCCCCCAACAAGGCCACACCTCCTAATAGTGCCACTTCCCATAGGCCAAGCATATTCAACCACCACAGAGCCTCACTGCTCTGGTGTTTACTTCAGAATTCAGGGAAGGACTTCACAAAGACACATTGCTTTCTACATCTACAGACACTCAACAACTACTATCAAATGAATTTGGCCTAAAGTGAAACATGAGAGAATAAAGACTTGTGTCATTTTCTTAAAAGGCATAAGCTATCAAAATAAGCTATAAAAATCAGCAAAACTTGAGTGGTGAAGTAAAAGCTAATATATGATTTTATGTAAAAAATGCTGCTGGGCCTGGTTCAGCAGTTCAGTTTAGTTGGGAAACTAATACCCCGGGAAGCTCTTACAGTAGTCAAGTTTGGCAAATTCCAAATTTAGCTTGTGTTTTTCATACATTGTGCTACTCCAAGATGGAGGTGGCATCTTTACGGTCTTTTTCTCTTTCTATTTTCTTTTCCCCTATTACTTCCTAAGTAAGAAAAACTCTGCTATCTGAGAATAACATTATTGTTGGCTTTGACCATTCATGGACAATTGTTGAACTGCATACAGCTGTTGAAATGTAAATGAGAAATGGGTTAACCACATAGCAAAACTTTATGCTTTCACTCCAGCTTGACTGAAGTTTAGTTCAATAGGCTTAATATTGAACATTATTAAGTATATGCAATTTATCTTAATTTTTTAATCTCATATAAATTACTCCACACTCACAAATGCAGAATTTAAAAGGATCAAAAACAAATACATAAGTTAAAATGAAAATTTAATGATATCCATTTTCAGGGCACAGGAAGCACCTTTGCTCCCCTGTCTGAAGAAGTAGTTTTCCATGTACAGGTGTGTGAGGAATATGTATAATAGTGTTTGTAGTGGATTCACAACTATGGCTGGGTCCCAGCTGACAGAATCCAGTAGTCACTCTCCTGAGACCAAAACACACAAAACGTAGCTCACTGACTGTAAGTTTACATGATGTGTTTCTAAGGAAAGGTTTTGCTTTGAAATGTTTTTACTGATTAAAAGAAAGCACTCTTAGAAGCACTAAGTGTGGCTAGAGGCAAATCACAGAACAACTGAAGATGTTCTCTTCAGGCAAGGTGGTAAGAGTCAGCAGAACACCTAGAATATGGATCTAAGTTCTCCTCTCCTGGCCAGTGATCGCTAACTGTGCTCCACTCCTTTCTTTGTATAAGGGAAAGAAAAAGGCAGAATTGTTTCGAAGCAGAACTCTTTGCTAAAGCTCTGTGTCAAGTATAGCAACCCATCCCTGAAAGCCTAGCACTTGGGAAACAGGTGACCAGATTGCAAGTTCAATGCCAGTCACACTACGTAGTGAGTTCAAAGCCTGCTGGGAGACATCGTGAAAAAATAAAGTAAGTGTCAAACCTGGTGACCCAAGTGTACAATCTCAGCTATTTGGGAGTCCAAGGAGAAGACAGACTCCTTTAAGTTCTACAGTGTGAACTGCAGAGAGAGTTCCAATCTAGGCTGAGAGACTTAATGACATCCTGATTTTAAATAAATAAATAAACACATACATACATACATCATACATACATACATACATACATACATATGTGAAAAAGTGAAAAAAAGTTATGATAACTTGATATAATTTGGTGATGAAACTTCTGTGTTGTACTGAACCCTGAAAGCAACCTCAATGTCACAGAAAAGAAAATTACTACAACTGCTCAAAGAAAGCCCCAGGGAAATGCTGTGTACCTATCAAAATCCGAATCCTAAGTGAGATAAAAAGGGAACAAGACATAACTTGTGTGCTGCTTTATGGTTTGAGAAAAGGGAATATCTGTAACATTTCAGTTCTGCTGGCATAGAAACCAGATCTACTTAAGAGATCACTAAATTGGTTTAGCAGAGCTGAGGATGCCAAGTTAATTATCCAAGAAACTTAATAGATCCACCATCTCTCCCTATTTTTCCAACTGCAGCTTCTTCCGTGCAAGACTTAGAACTTACTTGTGAAGTGTTCTACTCTGTCTGAGCACACCGATTTTCCCAGTCAGAACTACGTCAAAAAAAAAACTAGCATCCGCCCCGGTGCCCTTTTAAATCCATCGCTCTTTGAAACTCCAATCACAGAAGAAATACTTAGGAAAATGTGGCTCTTTCATCTCTGTGTGGCCGCCGCGGCTACATCGCTCTTCCTACAGAACCCTGCAACCCCAGTTCCCCTTCACACTTGTGAGAAATGCTTTGAAAAAGCCAGTTCCAGCCAAAGTTCTCAGCCTTCTATTTCCTTCTTGACTTAAAATGAGGAAATGATTTGTAGAAGGAGAAAAAAAAAATAGAACAATACAGGGATTCATTTATTGTCTGCTTAGCCGTTCTGGATGCTCTCCTTGTCCTCAAATTTGCTGACTCTGGAAACATTTTGAGTTCTTTTTTTTTTTTTTTTTTTTTTTAAATTCTCATCTTCAACCATGGAGTTTGTAAGACATAAATGGTAAAATGTCTTTAACACACGTCAGATGACTAGACTAACTAGGTACTGTCTTCTTGATTAAGACATATGGGAGGGACCACGCCCATTTCAGTGTCAGCAAGGATTGCTTTTCATTGCTTTCTACGATCTGTGTAGTTCAAATTCATGACTCTCTTCTAGAAGTGAAGAAGAGCTGAAATATTGACCTGTTACCATCATCCTGCCTCCAAAAGTTTAATCCTTTCTCTAATTTCTCCTTAAACCCTTTTTCTTCATCCAGGTTATTCATATTAATTCTGTATTAGTTCTTTTTTTAAATTTTCTGTGGCCATATAAACCATTTTAATAGTTTACTGGAACTGAGAAAGAAAAGTAAGTGTATAAATAAAGTCGGAGGGTAAGAAATGTAGACTATATTACAGATAGCACACTACCTTCAAATGAGAAATAGCTTGAATTCTGATGGCCACCATCTCACCATTTAGAAAGGTTAATCAGTTACACTGCTGAAGTGGATTTTTTTCACAGACAATAAAAATTCAGTTTTTCAAAAAAGGGTTTTACCACTCTAAAAGAAACTTAGAAACTTTAACTCTCCTTCTGATATTTGCTAAAAACAAAAATAGGCGTCAGTGGTGGGACTGAAGGAATGATGATCAGAGGATATGCTGTGGATATTGTGTTTTTATTTCCCTTCAGTGAACAAAGCTGGCTAACTATGGGGTTTGGTTTGGTATTTCATTTTTTTTTCTAAAATTCATTTTTGAGTTTCTTAGCTAGGTATGTAGGTAAACACATGTATTATTATCTCAAAAGAAAAAAGGAAAGAAATAAGAAAGGAAGGGAGGAAGAAAGGAGGGAAGGAAGGAAAGAAGGAAGAAAGGAAGGAAGGTCCAAAACAAAAAGAAAAAAGAAGTGATACTTTCTCTCTCCCATAGTTCCCATCAAATAAAAACAATGTACTAGCTCTCCTGTATAAAAACTGTAGCTTTAGCACCAATTAAAGTCCAGAGAATAAATGTCAGTGGAGTGCTCAGCCACAAATAGGACACCTGCATCACCTCCCCCCAAGCTCAGAAAGCACCCAGAAGAGGTGCCAGGAAGACTCAATAGGATCGAAATACATTGTATGAATTATGAAAGTGTCAAGGAATTAATAAAAGAATATTTTTAAATGCCAACTTTACAAATCCATTCAATTACAATACAGCATCTTGTATTCAATTGCTACTGTAAATCTCCACCATAATCTAAAAATCACTAGAAGGAACATCATTGAAGAATCATTCCTTTTACAACACCGATTACCAATGAACAACAGTCACTGTAGTTCCATGCTAGAGACCCTGAGTTCAATCTCTTAATTTCTAAAAGCCATTTTAAAAACAAATAAGTTTGAGCAATACAATTATACTACCACACTAACAGAACCCACCAAAATATACCTCATATAAAATGTTTATCCTACTAATGGCAGATTTTAAGTCTATGAAAGGTGACTTTTATTTTTAAGTGTAAATTTTTTTCTTCAAGGGAATTCTAGGCCTGTGGAAAAATTCATCATTGAAACACATTCAAAATGACTCTAACAATTCAGCCGTATGACCTTGACCTTCAGTTCAGTGCACTGATATTCCTGAGTACTTTGCATCTAGACTGCCAACTGACTTTCCAGCTAATAAAACTCTTTAGCTGAGAACACTCTTAGTAAATAAAAACAAAGGAAAGGCGACTAAGGAGTCCCTGGTGGTTTGGGAATCAAGTCTTCCCAAATCCTTGGAACAAAGGCCAGCAAACTAGATGAGCCTGTTCTTTTATTCACATTTTCTACCAAGCCTGACTGAGCCCAAGACCCCTTTTTTAGTAGAAAGCTGACTAATAGACAACCAGGCTAAACTGGTCCATATACTGAAGAAAGAAAAATGAAGTAGGCAAATAGAATTAAAGTGCATAAAGTATATGAAAGAAAAACATTGCTAAGATGTTGGTAAAGACACCAGGTTAGGGCTGGAGAGGTGGCTCAGTGGTTAAGAGCACTGACTGATGTTCTGAAGGTCCTGAGTTCAAATCCCAGCAACCACATGGTGGCTCGCAACCATCCATAATGAGATCTGACACCCTCTTCTGGTGTGTCTGAAGACAGCTACAGTATACTTAGGTATAATAATAAATAAATCTTAAAAAAAAGAAAAGACACCAGGTTAATCTCCTAACTGCACCCTTCATACTTACCCTTTCACCCCCACATAAGTGTAGCCTCCATTCCTCACCAGTGAGGCTTCTTTTATTGCAGAAGGAGACCATTGCAGAAAGATACAACTTCTCAAAATATAGAAATCAGCTGACAGAGGGATTTCCATCATACATCATCAAACTGATACATCAACAGCACCTGCATCTAAGGCTCAGGAACACAGAAGAGGAGGCAGGAAGATTGGGAGAGCCAAAGGCTAGAAACTCTACTGCAAGATTGAGACTTCTAGCTATGGCAGAGAAACTGCACCCAGGAAATCTCAACATTGTGGCTGCCTAAACAAGACCTGAACAATTTCAACAGTTGACAGGCAGTAGGAATGGGAGAGATCTCACAAAGCCCCACTCTGAGACAAAGAATGACAAGCAATTAAGAACTGCTGAGAGGAGAATTAGTCTTCCGCAAGGATGAGTCCCTTCATTGGATAACCACTTGGTTATCCAAAACCAACTGGTCAACCCTAAAAATGTATTTATGTAGGCAACATTGAATGGACTCAGAAGGTTATAGTCATGCACTTATTCATTTACACGTGAATGTAACAAAAATAGTTAAAGAAGAGGAGGCCCCTGCACTGTGGAGAGGGTCAAGTGGGAGTGTGATAGGAGCAAGAGACCTAAAAAGAAATAATGTAAGATTAATGAAAGTTCGAAAATAATTTACATATTATAAGTATTTGTTCGTTTTTGTTGCTTATGAATGAAGGCAGACTGGAGATGTAGCTCAGTGAGCAGAGTGCTTGTCTGGTGTGCACGAAGCACTAGATCTATGCACGGCCATCTCCAGTGCCACATAAAACTGAGCCTGGCAGTACAGATGTGCAATCCCAGCACCTTGGAGGTAGAGGCAATCGAATCATAAATGCAAAGTCTTCTCAAATGCACCATGACCACAAGGCTGGTCCAGGTACATGGAGTCTTATCAAAAGAAAAGAGGAGAGACAATAGAAAGGGAGAGAGAGGGAAGGAGGAAGGGAAACAACTATCTAAAAACATAAATAGAAACGAAACCTCTTAAAACCTACAAGGCCCTTTTTGATTTCTAAACTCTCTTTTACTTTATCAAGATTGATGTGTTTTCCTTCCTGGAGACACTGGATTAGAATACTCCCCAGAGAGAATTCACATTGAGGCAATATGTCTGGCCTGGGCCTGTGGAGGGATCGCTTCACTGACCACTGACAGAAATCCCACCTGTGGACACCCACACAGCAGTTGTTTAATTAAGCAAAGCTTCAACGGCCGAGCAATTTCTGATGGGAAATGAAGACCCCCCTCCTCTTCAAAACTGCTAGAGGCACTAGACAAGCAAAATACAATTATCTGAACTGATATCCAGCAGGCATCCCTGACAACGATGACTAAGGGTCTTTAAGGCTCAGCTGCTCAGTTTGAGGCCAGGGCTTCTAGCTTTCAAGTGTTCTGGTCTCCCATCCTCCTTGCAAGGTGGAGAGAATGCCTCACATGGAGCTGCCAGCATCACTTGATTAAGCTGCCAGTTCTTGCTGGCACCAGGAGACCTATGGTTTGCAGCATAATAATTGAGACAAGTGTTCAAATATTTTATTTCAAGTGATTTTTTTTTTAATCTGTCCAAACCAAAAGGACTATATATTTATAGAAGTTAGAATTCTACCATGCCCCCTCTCCTTTGACAGACAAAGCAAGTTTTTTCATGGTTTTTAAATGTACGAGAGACAGGATATCTCACATTGGTCTCCCAAGGCAGTCAATGGAGACATTCATTTAAATCATGTCTTGTGTAAATTAGCCTTTTAAGAAAGCATTCGTGGGCCTTTTAGCCATGAGCTGATCCTTTTTTGTTCCAGGCAGAAATAAAGTGAACAGTTTGAAAACAGGACATGAGCCAAGCTGTGCTGGTGCTTGCTCTTAGAGCTTTCAGTATCTTCAGAGAGATTAGTAACCACAATCACTAAAACAGGCTTTCCTCTTGCCTTAAGAAAAGAAACTTTGGAGCTTGGTAATATCTTAGGAGCGAGACCCAGAAACTATTTCTCTATTCAACTATCACTTAATGGTTGGCATATTTCTTAGTAGTGCATATGATATTGCACAGTTCATTTTAATTCTAAACATTTCACTTCACATTAGCTAAGGTACCTTCCCATGAGAGCATGCTTTATAATCAGTCTTGGCTGTTAGAACTTTTTTTTTTCAATGGCCCTTTGCTTAGCTCGGTTTTTCCTTTGTTTGGGTTCATGATATTAGTCTTAATTGCACTGCATTGGATTTACCCAAACAGTTCTGTTCTTTGCCCCTGGGTCACCAGAGGAAGAAACACTCTTTGCTGACTGAGAGTTTTGTCATTTTCCCTTCTCACTTTATTTGCCTTAAATCATTTCCCTGCTGCCCCTTGGCAAACAAAAGTCTCAGTCTTATTTTGTCCCCATTATCCAGCTATTGAAATGAATTTTACTTATGTGATTCTCTTAAGTTTGAATCACTGATTAGGGCTCAGTTTGTAAAGCCCTTGGAACTCATAGATGACATGAATGCAACCCCCTAAGAACACACCAAAACAAACAAACCAACCAACCAACACTGGGTCTGGCCACAGTGTACTTATATTGCACCTATAATTCAAGAATTGTGGAGGCAGAAAGACAGGTGAAATCCTAGGAAATTCGTAACTAGTCGAGCCAGTTCAGTGGGCTCCAAGTTCAATGACAGACCTTGTCTCAAAAAAGTCAGGACTTCTAACCGCCATGACATGCAGACACACACAAACATACAAGAACAAATACAGCATACACTCGAAAAGGACTAAAGACAACTTTGGGCCTCAGCAGCTCAGGTTGGTACATGGCTGGGGTCTTATTTGTCTCTCAGTTCATTGTGGTTTTGTACCTGCAGATCTTGGCTTGGCTTTACAAAAAATGTCTTTCCCACTATCTCTTGCTTCTCAGATTATAGCTGATTATCAACAAATCCCCTCTCTAACTTGGCTGGATTCCTGAAACTATACTCAAAGAAATTTATATTGGGAGATAAATATCCATAAGCAACCATTTGTAACAATGAAAAGTCTGTAACATCCATGAAGTGCTGAGAAGAGTGGCCGTGAGTGTTTGGCCACAGAGGTCTGGATCAATCACAAGGCTCCAGGAAGATTGAGGAGTAAAAGGTGGGAAGACTGCAAGAGCTAGATGGTGGAAATGAGTTCTGTGAGATGCAGTGTTCAAGGTGAGACAGGACTGTCACCCAAGCTAAAAGTCCCAGCATAGATATCGAGGGACTCCCGAGTCCCCACCCCTAGCTGAGGAGCAAGTGGCAGGTGATGGTGACTATGAGAGAAATAGTCACTTTTCCTTGAGGAATGGCCAGCAGCAGATTAGTCATGTCCCAGTGGACAGTCCCATGAAAATGTATATATGCATATCACTGACTAGATAGACACAAAAGGAGGTACATATAATGGTTTGCGTGAGCATGCATGTTTGTGCGTGTGCGTGTGCATGTGCATGCATGCATGTTATATGTATGAATTAAAGCTGAGGAGTTGGGAGGGAATAGAGGATTGATAAGATTACGATATATGTATAAAGCTATGAAATTTTCAAAGAATAAATATAGATAAAGAAGAACCCCAATTCTATTTAGAAAAAAAACCCTCATTTAAAAGTATAAATTCACAGGGAAGAGGCCTGAATTAATCTACCCTAATTTCCAAAGTATCCTGTTCTTACATTTACTTATCTCTAATGTCTGTTTTCCCCATCCCACTCATGACTCTCTACCAACTTTACCCCAAACCTGAGAAGCATAACTATCCAGTGTTCTCTTCTGTTTCTTGCTTTGCACTGTCAGAATCTGAAACGGGGCCTGCAGGTTTTAGCTGGAGATGTCATCTAGAGCACACTGCCTTCAGGATAACTAAGACAGTACTCTTGATCCTAACTTCCTTCCCAGGTTTCTTCTTCCTGTTGGTGGTTAAACTGTGAAGATCTCAGAGTGAGTAAGGACCAAGACTTTAGGATGGTACGTGAGACCTTCAACTCCCAACATCTAGATACACAAGTATTTTCTATGAAACCTCATAGACTGCTGCACTCTGCTTCCTTAAGTGGCTCAGGTAGGTAGCACAAAGAAAAGATCTTCCTTCTCAGTTCTTAAATTCAAGTTCTGTTCTTACCCTAGTCTTACTTGGTCTTTCTTGGCCAGATAAGGCTTCCTGTTTGATCTCTCTTCCTGAAGACTCCTAGATCATGCTGCAGTCAAGCTACTCCGATGGGTTAATCAGAAGGAGTTGTGGGGGCCTGTTCTTCCTTCAGCCTAGAGTACTCTACCCTCCCACTTTCCCTAGTACCACCATTGTTTTGGAATTCTACTCATCCTCGTGTTGTCACCGAAGTCTTGGTCACACAGTGGATCGCAGCTCTTCACCCCTTTGACATCCCACTTACTGCTTGACTGTAGTGAATGTGTCCATAGATCTTCGTCATCACAGTAAAACCTAAAGGAATGATGACTTCTCATCTTCCTATTCAGGACTTACCCCAGAAACCACAACAGACGAAAGCTCCATGAATACTCATTGAGTGGAAAGCTAAATCATGGTTCACTTTTGTTACTTTGACCTTGCATTAAATAATACATTTCAACATTCTCATAGTCAACACTATCATGAGATTGCCTGCTTCCCCCTTGCTGGAGCATAAATATGAGTAATCTCTAAAGTAGCTTACAAAATATAAGATAGAGAGGAGTTTTATCTTTGTTATTAGATTAAATTTTTTGACAATTTCATACATATATCATCTATTATCTATAATCATATGTTTTATTGTATATTATGTTATATGTTATATATTGTATATTGTATGTTATATGTTATGTATTATGTATTATATACTATGTATTATGTACTATGTATTATAAATTTATTATATATTATGTCACCATGTTATATATTTATATTATATACTTTATTATATACTTTTAATTTTATATTATATATTATGTATTATACTAAATATTAAGTATACTATATATTTTACATATTATATAAAATCTATACTGAATTTTGGTCATTTCAGTCCTCATTATCTTCTATAGCTCTCTCCTATTGAAACCCACTTCTACCCAACAAGCACTCATCTGATTCAGTTTCTCTTATGTGTGATTGGCTCAGTGAGTTTAATTATGGTTACCTACATGAGGGCAGGTATGGTTGTAGTCATTTGCTGGATATGGGCAACTTACTCATAGCTGTAGCTTATCTTCCCTTGTGTTGTGTTCCCTTCCTATACCAAGTTGCTGCTGCTGTAAGCTTTTCTTCAACAACTCCTTAGCACCCCCATTAGCTACTTTCCCTATTCCCTTCTCTCAGATCTCCCTTACCAAAGGAAGATCCCAGCCAGAATTTTCTTTTGTATCAACAATGGAAAATTTAACAAGCTCACCAAATACACAAATGTATCTTGCTATCACCCCTCCGTATTTTCAGTGTCTCATGACTTTCCTTCCTAGGAGATATGGTAAATGATTACAGACCAGAAACGTGTAATAGTGACAAATATGAATTAATTGCTAATTTCCTAACATATACTCAGCCATCAAAAATCAATGAGGTTAAATGCTCTTATTAAAACCCTGTTAGTATGTGAAATAAACTAGGCTTAATAATCTCACTATCAAGCTTAGTATCCTAAAAGAAGTTTATTAAAACAAATTATCTTATACTACTCTTCCCACAGAAAATATTATCGTCTGGGAAAAAAAATTACTCCCATAAGAAAGCATTAAAAGATTTTGCAACCAAATATACACATGAATGCATGCATAAATGAATGATTAATTGCAGCCATTTTATTAATTGTATTTCATTCAGATTCCAGACTAACCCAAGGAAAAGCTGGTTTCCATGTGGTGGAATCCTGTGGTTATCGGCCATTAGGCAGGCAGAGTCTAAGTGAACATGTGCCAATGATTCAACAGAAATATTTTGGAACAGTCCAGGAGACACAGCTCCATAATCTTTAAGGTCCCATGAAGATCATGTAATGCAGTCAGTGTAAGAGGTTCTTAAACAGGAAGACTCAGAAGATCACATGACTATGGTCCACATAAAGAAGAACAGAACTGGTCTAATAGTCTTTCCTTTGTGCTTTCCAGAAAAAGACATCACAGCTTTGGTGTAGATGAGAGACATAAGGAGAGTGTCATATCTGTGACCTCTACCACCTTTAATTCAGGCCTTTCCTTTAAGTTTGCTCTTTTCACAATACTGATAAATAGAGAGCATTTCATGTTCCTGGAATAATCTTCATGATGCTAGAAATTCCTCCTCCAGCTTCCAGATGTGAGCTGGCTGAAACTGTGTATCCTAGTCCATCTAAACACAAAACTCATCTTCAGTTAAACCATGGAAATCAAAAAGAGTCCAGGATTCCCAATAAAAGTCTGAAAACTCCAAGTAGAATACATCTCTGCCCATGCCATTGCTACAGGGCGCCCTCGTGTTAGTCTCTCAAGCACTGTGAATGAAGAGTTAAGGGTCTGAGCATCTGTCTCAGTGGAGGAGCATTTATCTAGCAAGCACAAGACTCTGGATTTTGACCCTTGAGCCAGAAATTTAATAAATAATAACAATGAAGGTAAATAAAATTCTAGATAAAGTAGCTTACCCTTTTGACCTCTGCTTTAACCTAGTACTAGAAAGACACCTTGGGTTTCTCTAATTATTTTTGTGGTGCCTACATGGCAAATTCTGATCAAGGGTTATTTGGACAAATGAGATCATATTTCCCCCACCTCAGGATATGCAAAAGGTGTAGAGGACATGATAAAGACACAAGATACAGACAAATCATTGGGACGTTTTGGGGGGAAGGGAGGAGACCTTTCATCTACTCCTTACAAAGCCTTTAACAAGAAAATAAAGTAAAACTATCAGAGAAAGAGAGCAAAGTGCTAAGGAACCTTCAGAACTTTAGAAATAACCAGTGTTTCTCTAAGTCATGGGAAAAGAAATCAGGTTTACTCCCTTAGAAATCAAACTAGGGAGCCACAGAATTCCGAGCTTAGACAGAAAGTATCCACACTTGGATTTCCTGTGAGGGCTTGCTGCCATCAAATGAACTAGGATGGACCAGATGAGTCTCCAAGTAGGGCTCTGGATCTCTAGCTTCAGAACTACCGGGTGGTTTTCCTTTTTATAAAAAAGCAGATACACATGCCAATTCTGAACCTCACATCAGATCCAATGAACAGCTACTCCGGGATGCTCAACCAGCCCACATTTCACTCTAATAGCTGAGTGTTCCTAATTTATACTAGACCTTGAAGTATTTGGAAATGGAATATCATTTTAGGTTACTAATATTTTTAGTGATATTAAGTCTCAAAAGGTTATAATTGGTTTTGAGTATCAAAAAAAAAAAAGAATGAGCTTCAGTTTAAGAACAAAGAAAAATTTGAAAACAGACTTTATTTCATTGTAAATAAAGGAGGCTCAAGCTTACCTTTCCTTTTCTTTTTTATCTTACTTTCTATATTTCAGAATAAACATTAGAAGTAGTAAACAAGAGCAGACAAATTTCTTGTTCAAAAAATCATTCCTGTCCCCATATATTTAAAAATCTTATTTTTTTCTTTCTAGTTTATCATACTCTTTCTATACTCAAGGCTACTTTGTTGTTGCTGTTGCTGTTGTTGTTGTTGTTGTTGTTGTTGTTGTTGTTGTTCTTGTTTGGTCAGGATGTCACTGAAACCAACAGCAACCCAGAGCTAATCTGAGGCAAATTTATCCTCAGTTCTCGAGGCTAGGAGTCTAAAACCAAGACGCTGATGGGGCGGTGCCCCCTCCCGAAGCTCATAGAAGAATGTGTTCCTGAGCTCTGTCCTGGCTTGAGTTATTACTGGCAACCCTTGATGTTCTTTGGTCGGCAGATAAATCTGCAATCTATGGCTCCATCTTCACATACCATTCTCCTCTTCAAATCTATCCAAGTTTCTCTTTTCTTGTGAGGAGCTGATCACTGAAGTCAGGCTCACCTCAAAGTAATTTCAGGCTCACCTCATGCTAAATTGATGACATATAGAAAAAAAGAAATAAAATGGTTATTTCCAAAGATTTTGTTCTTTGGGTCCGGGGATTAGGATGTGAAAAACTTTTGTGGAGGAAGAGTGACAATTTTTTACCCACTACAGTGATTAAATGTTAATGAGACACTGGGGGCCAATAGGAACTGGTGTTGCTTGCACTTCCTCTCACCTTCTGTTTGTGTGTGTGTGTGTGTGTGTGTGTTTGTGTCTTCTTGTGTCGAAACACAGTGTAGAGCCATGTGCCTCTTATTAGCAGGACATGGTTATTTCATTACCTAAAATGGTTCAAATAAAAGCATGAAAGAGATCATATGTACTTTCTACCACCATCCCTCTTCTCTCTCTCTGTCTCTGTCTCTGTCTCTCTCTCTCTCTCTCTCTCTCTCTCTCTCACACACACACACACACACACACACACACACATACACACACACAGAGAGAGAGATTTATTTTATGATTTAATTATGTGTATTTGTTTCTGTGTGCATATAAAAGTATGTGCAGATGCCTTAGTTGGCCAGAAAAGGGCATCAGATTTCTAAAAGCTGCAGCTATTGGTGGTCGTGAGCCACCTGACAGGGTACTGGGAACCAAACTCAGGTCCTGAAAAAACACCAAGTACTCTTAACTGCAGAGCCATCTCTACAGCACCCTGCTCCTACTCTTTTATAGTAGAATCTTTTTCATTTTCTCCTGTTTTTTTTTCCTGGGACTGCTATCTATGAAATGATTCTTCCTCTCCTGCATAAACAAACATGTTATGGGCCAGACAGAGTCTCTGACTGGATTGTTAGATTAACACTAAGTACTATAAAAATGGACAAGAGGCCAGATGTGTCTATGAGAGTCCTTTGCAGAATTGAAATAGGCAAGAAGAGAAAGAAGGAAGAGGCTTGATTCTCTTTATTGTCTTTTGGTATCATGGAGACCACAGACAAGACAGCCTGGTGCTGCAAGACCCATGTTTTGCCACCACTTTGGGGCATAATTGATTGAAAATAAAATCTACACAAAGGAAAAATGGCAGAGTCAAGGTGAGAACAAACAGATGTATAGGCTTACACCTGTTCTTTCTGTTGTGTAAGGACAATAGAACTATGTTTAGACCTATGACAAGAAGTCTTTAGAACACAGCGGCTGGTATCAGAATATATTCCAGTCATTATTATAACAGTGTCACCTGTGCTTTGTGGATGTGACTTCTTGAGTGGTTAAAAAGGAAAATCTCCAAAAAGCTCTACATCAGTCACACAACTGTGCCACACATGTCAAGCATGCAAGCATGTGAACCTTACCCAAAGGCAAGCTGAGAGAGAGACAGAGACAGACAGACACACAGAGACAGAGAGGTGGAGACAGAGACACAGAGAGAGGCAAAGAGAGACAGAGAGATACAGACAGATAGACTGAAACAAGGTAGACAGAGAGAGACAGTGAGGGAGGAGACAGAGACAGACAGGCAGGCAGACAGACAGAGACAGAGAAAGACAAAGATGGGGAGACAAAGAGACAGAAAGAGACAAAAATGGGAAGAGAGGGGAGGGTGGGAAAGAGAGAGACACACAGACAAACGGAGACAGACACAGACAGAGCAACGGAAAGACAGAGAAGGAGGAGGGGAGATAGGGTCATGTTCTTTCTTCAGAAACTCTGTAAAATTATTTATGTAATAATCCAAACTTTCGAGACACTGTCTCTTCTCCACTCACTAGACAACCTATTTATTTCTATATTAGTACTCTGTTTTCTTTCCTTGTAATTTCTTCTTGTCCAAATATAGCTTATTTTGAGGCTATACAATATTAAAATCTAATGAAACCAAATCATAATATTCTGTGCCTTAGCTTTTCTGTTCTGTAGACAACCAAATCGAAACTGTCATTGATCTAACAGAAAGTAAATATCCACTCAAGCCCTTAATCAGTTTACAGCAGGCTGCTAATTCAACTGAATAAGCACGTTCCTTTGAAGGAAGCCAGCAAATGTTTTCTCCCTTCCTTATGATGATCTGTCACTGGCATTTCTTGAAGAGTGGGGCTCACACAAGTGTTTGTTTAAAAGTAAAACACACAGAACCAAATCCTTTGCAGGTCCTTCTCAGTAATAAAAGCTGATTCTCCTATTAACCTCTTCTCTCTGCTATGATGTATTATTAAAAATGGAAGGGCATTGTTAACAGTGTGTACTCCATAACAGCACCATGGGGCACCATTTATTTTCCTTTAGGGAGAGTTTATTTCATCTTGGGCCAACTTGGAAAGCTTTTGTGGAGCCATCAGCACACTGACTTTCTTCATATTAGATAAAAGCAAGGATGTAGCTCATACATTGATCTGGAACTGCTCAGAGAAAGAGCAGGGCAGGGGTGGGGAGAGAAGATCTTTTCTTGGTCCAGAGTCATTTTTACATCATGTTGACATCTGCAGGAACTGTAAAGAGCTTTTGAAATTGAGAACGTCGGCAGGAAATTTTCACCCTTTTTAGAGATGGAAACTGGAAAGGTGAAGACAAATTTTTTATCAAAACAACAACAGAAAGGGGAAAAAGTAAAAAGTTCAATGTAACACTAAATGTCAATGTATTCTAAAAGAGCAAATAGTGAGAAGCTGTATTTAAACCGCACCAGCTATTTTAATATCTTTGATAGCTGATTTGCAATTCGTAACTTGTAGGCTAACATATCCAGCCCCATTGACTCACAGAGTACTGGACATTAGGCTCTCATGTGATACTCCGCTGGCAAAGTTTTTATTTAAGTGACCAGACAGCAAACATTTTTGGCTCTCTGGCTTATCCTGCCATTTCTAAGTTCCGCCATTGTACTGTGACAATATGTATAAATGAAACAAAAGCAACTGTGCATGACTCAATGGAAGTATATTTACAAAACTAAATGGTGGGTTAGATGGCCCTATGGTTGTAGTCTGCAATGAACCCCTTCTCTATTCCAACGCGTAATTATTATACAGGAAGCTAAGAATGGGATGATTTACAAGAAATGGGATAATTTCTTGAAAAGTAGATGAGCTTTCTATAAATTTACTAATAATATGACAATCTATATTTTCCTTTTTAAAAAAAACTAGACTTTTGCTACTTTATTTATATGCATGGTGGTGCCCACAGGGACCAGAAAAAAAAAAAAAAACATAGGATTGCCTTATGCTGGAATTTTGGGGCTTTGTGAATCATCTAGTATCAATACTGGGAACAGAATCGATGTTCTCTGCAAAAGCAGAAATGCTCTTGATGCCAAACCAGCTCTCCAGTCCACCAGTCTACTTTTTCAAAATGGTACTCCCCAGCTCTCTACATTTCCTAGATGAAGTGGACAAAAAAATATTTTGTGAGAAAAAAAATGAGGAAAATCTTCAGGTAGGCTTCAGGTTCATCCTCTAATTGAAGGCAGACTAACTTTGCTTTTGACTAGGTTAGATTTCTGAGTTCTATAAAATTGCATTTTTTAAAAAAGTTTCTCTTTTTATTATTATTTAGTAAAAAAGACCAGGAAATTGTTATTCTCAATTATTCATATGAGTCACGTCTGACCATACTTGCCACTTAAGACCGTATATGTCTTAAGATCACAGAGGCTGATGATGCAAACGTGGAGTGAGCCTTGTGCATAAGAAATTATAGAAAATAAGTATCTACTTAAAGAGATGAACATGACTTGGGTATCTTAAAGAAAAAGTCTAGTAACATCTGGAGAAAGAGGCAAACCAAGTCAGGTCAAGGACACAGCCATACTGCTTGCTTGGGCTCGCTCACTGGCAGGGTACCAGCAGGGCCACACTTTGAGGTTTTTCAAAAGTTCACAGCCCCACACACTGATACAGATTGCAACAGGCATCATGGAACAAAGAAAACTTTGCTTCTCGGCACTGCTTAGATCATACATGACAACTGTAATTGAACAAATGGGCTGCAGAGCAAAGGGTAACGGACCGTGGAGATGGAGAGGGAGCCGAACAAGGGCTCAGAGATGGTCCCCTGGGATAGTGGCATGTACTGGTAGGTGTTCCCTAAGCTCCAAACCTTTATCGCCACATATTGAAGCTTCTAGTGTATTGAGAGTTGTGCAAATCACAGCCATTGTCTAAACAACCAACACACTAAGACAATAGAATTGAGAATATCATTTATTCCACTTGGTCACACAGAAGGAGTTAACGTGAAATTGGGAAGAAACAAGATAGTTTTATTATAGTACGAGTGAGGCTGTCCATTTTCTCATCTGCCCTAGAACTTGGGAAAGAATTATAAAACTGATAATCAAAACCCTGAACTTCCTCCTTCAGGATCCATGTCCATCAGTGGTCTCAGTATCTTCTCCATTTCAGTATCTCCTCCACTCACCTCACCCTTATTGCCTGCCTAAAGAGATCATGAACTCAAGTTCCAAGGCTGAGCACTTTACACACTGCACTTCTTAAAAACAGAGTCCTTTCCGTGTAACTGGTCAAATTTAATTCTCTTAACCTCAAGAACTGTGAGGAGAAAAACCCAAGAGTGTGATGTCAGTTTTGAGCCATGCTAGTGAGGGGTGAGCCCACCCTCCATCCGGCTTATTAGGTGGGAGCTTCCGCTAAGGAGCATTAGATGAATGACGGCGGGACTGCCTAAGCTCTCTGACATCTGGGCAGGCATAACTTACAGATCTGAAGAAGATATAGCCTAATATTTAAATTAATGATATATTTTGTTTATACATACTAGTTATATATAATAGTGGGTTTTATTAAGACATATTCATACATGCCTATGTATGTGTTGTGTCTACGACCCCATTTACCTACCCAGGTTGCTCCTATAACTACATCAATGTGAATAACCAATCACAACATGCATTTATGTGCATATAATTTCTCTCTCTTTCTCTTTCTCTCTCTCTCTTTCTCTCTCTCTCTCTCTCTCTCTCACACACACACACACACATCACAGAGTGTACTCACATGCACATTTCAAAGCAAAACTGTCTCCTCTTTCTCTGTTCATTCCATCTTTAGTGTTTTGGTAACGATAATTTTTTTTTTCACAAGAAAACTCCCAGACCCAATAAAAAATGTCTAGTATTTTACAGTTGAGAATCACTCAAACAGTGTTCTAGAGATACAAAAATCAGTGAAAGGAAGGACACGTGATGTAACAGTCGTACTGTGAAGGACCCAAGCCCCGTGTCGGGAGAAGCAGCCAGCCGATGCTGAGTATTACCCTTCCTGCCTTTGAGAATGTCTACTGCTACCCATAGCTGGGCTTTCACTGTAGCGCCCCGGGGTAGAGGAAATGTAGTTCATATTCCACATGTACTCCCCTCCAGTGCAGTCACACACAGGTAGCACCTCAGTCTCTGAATCATCTTTCTGGTATGGAAAGCCAACTCTCTTAGTTAGGGTTTCTGGTGCTGGAATGAAACACCGTCACCAAAAGGCAAGTTGGAGAGGAAAGGGTTTATTTGGCTTACGCTTGCACACTGCCGTACATCCCTGAAGGAAGTCAGCACAGAAACTCAAACAGGGCAGGAAACTGGAGGCAGGAGCTGATGTAGAAGTCATGGAGGGATGCTGCCTACTGGATTTGCTTCACATGGCATGCTCAGCCTGCTTTCTTGTAGAGCCCAGGACCTCCAGCCCAAGGATGGCATCACCCACAGTGGGCTGGGCCCTCCCCCATTGATCACTAATTGAGAAAACATCTTACAGCTGGATCTCATGGAGGCATTTCCTCAACTGAGGCTCCTTCCTCTCTGAGGACAATAGCTTGGGTCAAGTTGACACAAAACCAGCCAGCCTGCTACCCAAAATGAACTTTACTTAGGGTTTCAAAGAGAGCCAGGGATAGTCTTAGATGCTATTTGTTTAAGACTCTTCTTCAGGAAGAGAGTGTCTGCTGCCTGTACACAACTTCTTTGGTAGAAAGCCATATTTGTCTTTTTAAAATCAGAATTAATAATTGTCAGTTTGCCCAGAAACAAAGCTGACAACAGAGGTACAGCATGTTCTTTCCATTCTGACTTTCTTTACTGTCAGATCTGGATCATTACCCTTGATTAATACAGGCTTCTAAATCAATAATCATTCACTACATGTGTAATTTGTTGTTCGTTCAGCATTTCATCATAGAGT
This sequence comes from Hylomyscus alleni, assembly GCA_019843855.1. NCBI lineage: Eukaryota > Metazoa > Chordata > Mammalia > Rodentia > Muridae > Hylomyscus > Hylomyscus alleni. The sequence continues at coordinate 27,597 of JADRCC010576922.1, forward strand.
TTAACACATGTAAGATTTCAGCAACCCTCACATGTGGAGGTAATCGTTTCCTCCAGACCAATGTCCCTTGTCAAGTTCATTTTCCTTAAAAATGTTTTAAACTGGATGTTTGCAAAAGATTTACTTCTCAAAAAGAAAATTAGGAAGTATTAAGTAATATCATCTAACTGAAGAATAATGCTGGAATAAGGCTGGAGTGTGTGTATGTGTATGTGTGTGTGCATATATGCACAAGGCAGAAAGAGAGGTATGGAGAAATGAGAAAAATATAGATTTGCATTCCTTTAATGGTATGTGAATGTGAACTCGTAAGGATATGAATCTGATAGACACAGGACAGGCACAAAAGGACAGAGGAGACTGCCCGGAGGATGAACCCACCAACTGTGGGAGACCAAATAATTTCCTCCGATCATTGACAGTTTTCAGATAGATTTAAAAGCAACTGTATCAAAGCATGCTAAATGTCTCTGATAACGAAGGACAGATGGCAACATTCCATGAGCAAACTGTGCTTGCTTGCCCATGCTCCTTGGAGGCCTTATCCCAACAGCACCCAAGTGTGTTCCTTATAAACAATTTACGTTCAGCCAGTCACCCCAGGCAGTCATCTCTGAAGGCAAGACTGGTCAGTTTCTTTTGCATTCACAATTCACAAAAATATCCAAGCGGCTACCTTGGTAAGGGACCAACTACAGGCCCAAGTGGGCATCCATCCTTCTCTCTTCTAAGTCTGTCTTCTCCTGCCACCTCTGAAAAAACAAGGGTGCACACAGATCAACAATCATCCTACAACCACAAGAACTTATAAGAAACTTAGTTATTTGTCATGTTTCTTTAAACACTAAAATCAATGGGGGCTGGTGAGATGGCTCAGCGGTTAAAAGCACTGACTGCTCTTCCAGAGGTCATGAGTTCAAATCCCAGCAACCACATGGTGGCTCACAACCATCCATAATGAGAAACGAATTTAAAAAAAAACACTAAAATCAAAAGAAATATGATATAAAACATCAGTTATGGTGTTTATATACATAAATGTTTTTAAATTATATTAAAATCTTGACTACACCACCACTTAAACTTTGATTTATAAATAAATAAATAAACAAATAAAAGAAACAAAGTTACATTTCAAAAAATACCTAAAATTAAAAGTCTATAATAGCCAGGCAGTGGTGGCTCACGCCTTTAATCCCAGCACTTGGGAGGCAGAGGCAGGCGAATTTCTGAGTTCGAGGCCAGCCTGGTCTACAGAGTGCGTTCCAGGACAGCCAGAGCTACACAGAGAAACCCTGTCTCGAAAAACAAAACAAAACAAAACAAAAAAAGTCTATAATTACTGCATGTGTAGCCTTATATTAAATACGACTAATGTTGTACCATGGGTTAAGTAAATGCTAATATTGCACCGTGAATTATGTAATGCTAATTAGTTGTCAAAAGCAATGTTTCTGAATCTTCTCACAGCCTAGTACAATGTGTCTAGCATATATAAAGTGACCAGGGGTGGAGTCTGGAAAACGTAGCAAGCTAAAACAAAGCCAGATGTGAGTGCAATGATCCCAGTACGAGCGGCTGCCATGGTCCCTTGTGTTCCCCGGCTGTTTCACGTGGGAGGGAAACAGTACACTTTGGCTGGAGAAACCACCCAATGAAACCAGATTTCTGATTTGTTGTCCTTATTCATCTAATCCTAATTCTACAGTTCTTTGATTACAAACACACGCACCACGCGTGCCTACTTTCTTGTGTGGGTTCTGTAGATCAAATCTCGGTCCCCAAGTTTGCATTTGTTAAGCTATCTCCCCAGTGCTGGAGGTTTTCGTCTATAAGTGAAAAGTGGATAGGAAATTCCTTTTCCCATTTAATAAATCCATCAGGGAAATGAGTGAACTGTCAGAAATACGTTAAGAAAAAGTATTTGCAAGGGATTTTTCTAACCACTGGATTGTAGACTTTAAAGGAGCCATTATTGGTAAATATCCCTTCACTGACCTCTCTGCCTTAATTGCTCTCTAACACAGAAATGATAATAACTCCAACCCCTTAAGGTTGTTCTGAAGAGTAAAGGGTTAGTCCATATCTATGTATTCATGCACATGTGCACACGCGAGTGTGCACGCACACACCTCAAAATTCAGAATTAGTAATTTTCCTTTAGAGAAATAATAAAGTATGCCAACATTGTGTGGTATTTCTGCAACCAAGTAAAATATTTCTGTGCAGCTTTTCCATTCACCTTAAGTAGGCTAAGCAATCCCAACACACTGTAAACTTGCTGTGACTCAGACAACATCTGGCCTTGCTGCTACTTGAGATGGAAACAAACCATTTATACCATAGACTCAGAAGACTACAGAGGCACATGTGGAGACGCTGACAGAGGATCTGAATTCAGTGTGAGCCTTCAGTTGTTACATTTCAGTCCTATTACCACCAAACTAACAAAGGACAGCCACCCCTGCGTACCCCAGCTTTCTTCCCTTCTCTGTTTCTTCCCCTCTTCCCTTTCAACACCTACCTAAGAGGGCATTTATTTCTAAAGCATAGTTCCATACAGGGAGATCATTTGAGTAGCATGTACAATTCACTTCCTGAGAGCAGGCCAGTAAGATTCTCAACACTGTCAGTTTGTGCTGTTACACAATTCTTTGTGACCGAACACTACAGCCTTATGCATAAGGCAGCTACCCGCTATTCACTGAATAAGTCAGTAACTGAGTTCATTTAGCACAGAAATGGCACCCTTTCTACTGGTTGGCATCATTGTCATAATTTTAACAGTGAAAATTTTCCGTAAATACACTAAATGTAAAGAAGAATTAACCTGGGAAATATCCTTTTAGTTAAACTGTTTGTAAAATGAATACTCAAACAACATCCACTTAAACCTTATTTTAACATTTTCAATATACATATATGTATACATATATACGTATTTTAAATTAAGTTTTTATATTTTTAAAATGTAAAAACCTCTTAAATGTAGATTTTTAAAAATTTTTTAATAATAATCAGTTTCTCGAACCAATTTTTAATTCAATGAATAGGAAAACAAAAACAAAAACAAAACCAGAATTCTGTAACTACCCATACCTATTCAGAGTATTGACCCAATCTAAATTCTTGTTAATTAATGTTTCACACTCAAGAGATGAAATTTTAAAAATATTATTCATTAATTCTACAAAAAAAGTTACATATGTTTCAGCCAAATACATATGGCTAAAAAGTCCAGCTAAAAAGAAAAATATAAAGTATTCGTTTACCAGAATGCCAATCAACAAAACCCAGGCTTTCTCTAAATCCAGCTCCAATTTCTAAACGGGACAGATCCTGGAAGGAAGGTGTTCCACAGCTTTTCCATTTATTCAACTGTGATATATAGCTAGCAATGTGGAACTATAAACTAAAAGACAAAACTAGAGCTTTGTATATTTTATAGTTTGTGGATATAAAATGCTATCAACTGGAAATTAGTCTTAGCTCCTGGATTTAGTGTGTAACTGGCATTTGTTCCATTTTACTTGCTAAGCATAAATAAAAGGTTATTTAGTTTATTAGACAACATTAAATGCTACCATTATTTACCCTCCAATCTAGACACAACATAAAACATTCGTGAATATAATTATATTTCCATTAGGTAATAAACTATGGTAAATTTACCTTAAAATTCTTTAATGAAAAGAATTATCATTACCAGTTATTGACAGGTTAAACCACCACACACACACACACACACACACACACACGAGACAATCTAGGTCCATGGATCAAGACACTGTGTGGTTTCTCAAGTTGTTCTAGTAAAAACAGTCTTGGAAAGGAAGAAACTCAAAATCTCCTTCAGGTTTCAGAATACCTTAGGAAATAAAGCTGAGCTGAAATTCAGGCAGCTTTTATCCTTGACAAAGTTGCAATGGCGCCCGCCACTTGGTTCTGTAAGTGTACTACTGCTATGGTATTTCCACACAGTAGTAAATTATAATGCTGTAAAAGTGAAGCAAACTGCACATGATATGGAATCAAGTCAACGAACAGAACTAAACAAGAAGTCAAGTGGAAAACAGAGTCAACACATCCTTGTTTATAAAGCTTAAAATACATGGAGCAGTAGTCTTTATTCTATTTGGATATATGGTAAACGTGAAAACAAATAACAGTACTGAATGAACAGAACAGAGCAAGGCCAGCATGGTAGTGTCTCTGGAAGAGGAGAGACGTGAATATCCACAGGGAAATTTTGAATCAAACCTATTTTACCTCTTTAATTTGACTATCTGATATGATTGTGGCAAAGCGCTAATGTGTGTTCAAGCTAAGTGTGGGTGACTAGATTCACAAACTCGTCTTATTAACTTTTTATGTTTACACAGTCTATGAATTTAATGCAAAAAAACACCATGGAAACCATAAACAAGAAGACAGAAGCTATGCAACATTTTATCAGAGAAGCAGAGAGTAGGACACCTCGCGAACTACTGTAGCTGCAATGAAATCAGCCGAAAACCATGTTAGGTAGGAAAGAGCTTTTAAAAGATGTGATCCGAGACTCACTTCAAATAAGATCTTAATGCTGAATTAGAAGCGTAAAATAGAACTCAACTGAGGACTTTTTAAAATAAGAAGAGTGAAGCCGTAGGAGCAAAGATTCTGATCCTTAGCATGTGTGTAGAGAGTAGAACTGACACAAAAGAGTACACACACACACACACACACACACACACACATGCACACACACAATGAGAATATAGGTGTAACAGAAAGTTAAAGAGATCAAGTCAGAAAAGAGGCACAGAAAGACAGGGCTCCATACGAAGGCTATTAAGATAAAATTAAGGAAGGCTGAGGAGTCAGGCCTAGCTTCTGAAGTTTGAATCATGCCAAATTGTTAGGGCAGAGAGGGAGAGCTAACTCATCTGGTTTCAAAGGTAGAAAAATTGGAACAAATTATTAAATTGAGAGAAAAGAAATGGGAGCAGAATTGTGGTTTGTTTATTTTTGGAGGTTAAATGGAACCTTTTGAAACATGCATTAAAAACATCTGACTCCACAGGAGGAAAAACAAATAGAAAGAACTTGGGGGAGACAGGGAAAGAGAATTCTGCTTCTGTTCCCCCAAGCCTTCTGTAAGTACTTAGGTGGGTGTGTCCACATGGAAACATGAGCTATATTCTGAGCACCCTCTGATCCCCTCCCCTCAACCTGAAACCCTAAAGCTGTGTTTATGACAACATAATCATTTCTACAGTAACTAAAGAGCTGTCAGCAAAAGGGGATTATTGCCTAAGCTGAGAAATAAGCAGCTAAAACAATTCTCAAACCACAAAGAACAGGTCCCTGAGCCAATACGCAACATGACAGAGCCCAAACAGTGCTGGTATGGAAAATACGAGGCTCAGGGCAGCCCCAGCTGACCTTCCAACAACCAGCCTCTTAGCGTCCTGCAAAGAAAAGGAGTCCTACACTTTAACCCAACAGAGTCTGGCTCTCATGGCCTACGCTATCACCGCACAGAAAGATTTATCAATAGTGACATCTCGTACATTCCCAATCCCATCCTGCTGCATTGTGCGCAGCTGAAGCAGTCATTGGCACAGTTTCTGATAAGAATCATACATTTCCAATAAGAATTACATATGTCTTATAAGTTTTTGGACGTCCCAAGCTCCATGAAAGCAATTAAATATAATAATTTGTTCAGAGAGTGTTGCCTGTTTCAGAGAAAGTCACAATATAAATATATATAGAGAGAAGCCAGAGCATGATCGTTATTTATTATTAGCATTGTGTTAGATTTAGACCTGAATCTTTTTGACTACAATTTTTATAAAGCACTCTGTCAATTAATAATCTGTTCATACAAACATAATTTTAAAACTTCCCTTAAATTTTGAGCCATTTGGGTTACTTGTGAATGCTTAGACAACCACAAATCACAAGTGCAGAAGAGAAATGACCAATTATCTGATTAATAATTTCAAAACTCACAAATTTTAATGTAACTTGACTGTTATCTCTGCCTTAAATATATGGTTCTCTTTGCCATTGGCATGCCAGAAAATTCATCTAGTATGCAAAATAATTTATTTGAAGTGTTTTAAACACTTACACTAAGCATGTCTATTTTAAAGGCTTCTATAAAAAGCAAAAGATACATAGGAAAAACTACTCGTTTTTGTCTTAGTGTTATTTCCTACTGAAATTTTCTCAGTGATTTGTCTTGTCTCATGTGCTCAGTCCAATACGAACCCATGCTGCAACTTTCTCATGCTCCGGGTAGAAATTCCTACCACTGTGTCAAATGCATGGATGAATAGACTAATTGGCATAGTGGGAGAGCACACACACAAAAGTGACAGGATGCCTGACCGAGTTTCCTAATGACTAGAGTTCTAATAAGATGATAAAGCTCTTACTAAGGATTTTCAAGGTTTTATTAGAAGTCATGACTCTTTGTCATTTGGAAAATGAAGGAAGGCTAAATTCACCCACAAACAGACAGTGCTACAATGTGTTTCCAGTTGAGTTGTACCACCAGGACCAAATGAAACCATCAACAGCATCACTGAGTATACCAAAGGGGCAGAGGTACACAAGACAAAATTCTTAAAGAGAGGAAGTAGATTCAGATGAACAGTTAAAAGGTCTGAATGTGGTTCTTCCTTTAAAACTATCACCCCCACACATCTGAACCCACAAACTGACCAACCTGTATTAATTCCCTTCTAATGTTGCCATAAGCAATCATCCCAACCTGGAAAGATCTCAAGCAAATGTAAAAAAATTTTTTTATCCAATGTGCTTGAGCTCCCCTAATCCTGATAGCACCTTGACTAACATGTCTGCCTTCCACTATGGCTATGATTATTAGTTCTTTAAATGGCGTCCCATTATCTCTAAAGCCCAATCCTTCTAATTTTGCTCAAGGTTGTTTGCCTTGTCTTGCAACCAGTAATAATTTTTAGTTTTAGCTTTTTCTGACATTATCTGGTTTTTTTTTTTTCCAAATCATTAAGTCAAAAACAAAGAGAGCGATTGGAGAATAAGAAGCATGTCTCATTTATTTTCCTGTGTTTGAGAACCAGTCTTCAGTAAAACCCGATATTCACTGGGTCTTCTTATTAGTTCAAAGGTCAAATAGCAGAGAGGTTGAGAAGACAGAGAGCTAAGTTGATAAAAATGATTATGGTTAAATATTAACCAGAGTTGGACACTGAGCACCCATGTAAAAAGCCAAGCATGGAAACATGGCGGTTCAAATGTCTAATTCCATAAGTGAGAGACAGAGGCAAGGAATTCCTTGGGCTCACTGATCAGTCAGTAGAGCCAAATCAGGGAGCCTCAGGTCCTAGTAACAAACACTGAACCAAAAACTGAGGTCATAGATCCTGAAAAATGACACTCGGTGTTGACTTTTGACACACACACACACACACACATTCACACACATGAGGGAGGCAGACAGACAGACTACAATAGATTACTTTTCTTGTCTGTAGATACATTAAAGGGTGGGTACTCAAATTCTGAATCAAGAAAACTGAACAGCCCCAGACAAGTTCAATTTGATTTTATAATTAATTGTCCAGTTTTCTGCTGGTTTTACACCCATTGAGATTGAACAGGAAAAGGCAATGTATTTTGACATGAAGATGTAGTAAGTAGCTTACATCATCATAATTCCCAAGGGAATGGGGACAAACTTTCCAGATGTAGATATAATCCTGATTTTATTCAAGGCCATAAGTCACTATTTTTAATTTTTTATTGGATATTTTCTTTATTTACCTTAAACTAAAAATTTACTCTATGTATTAAGATGTTTCTTTCAAAGTCTATCAGTGATGTTGGACTCTTGGACCTAATTATTTAGGTGTGAAATTCATATCAATTTTAACTCTTTATAACTAACAAAATATATCTGGTGTCTATGAAATGCTGTCAAGGAGTGTTCTGTCAGCAAAGTTTTCTCTTGGTGGTTTGGGCTCAGTTCATATGGAACCAATTGAATATTCTCTGTCTTTTAAATAGCAGAGTTGACCTTGAACAAGGGGTTAAGAGATGAGAGGTGCCTATAATAAACAGTGTTTTTCTAAAAGACATGGGAACAGGTACATTTATGGCAGCTTCAGTTTACCAACAATAAACTGAGCAGCCACAGCTCTGATATGTTGGGGTTTTTATTTTTTAGGAAAGTTACATGGGACCAGAATGGGTGGGTGCTACCAACAGATGACCAAAATGATATAATCTGTAAATTATAAGTTTGGGTGGTTTTGTTTTGGTTCTCCTTCTGTGTTACTATGTCAACATATCTATGCTCTCTTTCCTAATTTCATCAGCTTAATCTGTATGGTGAATGTCACAGACACTGCTTCCTGGCAATCAGTCACTGAGGATTTTAATCTACTTATGCTGTTATAACAAAACACTGAAGAGGTAGGTGGATTATAAACACAAAATTTATTTCTAACAGTTCTAGAGGCTGGGTAGTCTAAGACAGAGACAGCAACAGATTTTGTCTGTTGGGACCAACTTTGAGTTTCTACTATAACACTCCATGGCAGAAGACGTCACTACACCATTTCAGTCTTCCTTAATAAGAGTATCAATTCCACCACTGTGGGCTTTGCCATGACAAGGTCTCTGCCTTAACCCTAATCACCAGCTTGTAACATCATGCATTTTAAGAGGGCATAAGTTCTTAGGCCTTATCATTGACGTTTATCTGTCTTCCTTGTCTGTCTTTCTTATTCTTTATAAACAAACTTATGATTAACCAATGCTATAACATCCATTAAATAGAAACTCTCCAAAAGATGTACTGATATTTATTTATTATTTACAGCTTACTGGGATATCATTTACTGTGGACACCTCTGATTGACTTCCAAACAGCCTCTGTCAGCCACAGAGACGGGCCTGAATTGTTTACTGGCCCTCCAAGATATTGAAAGGCTGGACTTTTCTTTATGCAAAGGAGTGTGACTGCTGGTCACAACTCGTAGACACAGTCCTCTTCCCTCTGCTAAGGATGGTGTTTGACATAGTCTGGAACAAGAGACTTCTTGTCTCTTCCTTCCTTCCTTCCTTCCTTCTTTCCTTCCTTCCTTCCTTCCTTCCTTCCTTCCTCACTTCCTTCCTTTCTTTCTTTCTTTCTTTCTTTCTTCCTCTTAGTGAGTGCTGAGGAATATCTCCATTGGTAACAGCTTGCTTAGTAGAGCCCTTTCTTCCTTTCTCCCTTTCTTCCTTTCTTTCTTCCCCTCTCTCTCTTCCTTCCTTCCTTCCTTCCTTTCTTTCTTCTCTCTCTCTCTCTCT
>JADRCC010576922.1:37023-47227 GCA_019843855.1 Hylomyscus alleni
TCTCTCTCTCTCTCTCTCTCTCTCTCTCTCCCTCTCTCTCTCTCTCTCTCTCTCTCTCTTTCTCGTCCTTTCTTTCTTTCTAATAGTTTCTACCCTCATTGTCTTGCCATCTCCTCAGGGCATCACTGACAATTGGTTTATAACAGAAGTACAAAGTGAGGCTGGGAGAGCAGAGATGAAAGGAACTGGAGCCTAGTGACTGTCAACTTCCTGAATGAATCAGCCCCAAAATGACCTGACCTCCAATATTCTTGTTGTATGAGATTTACTTTAATGTCTGAGGCATGGGTGGTTCAGTTTTCTGTTGTCTACAGAAAAAAAAAATGAGAATCCTGACTGGAGCAGTAACATGACCCCACCCTAACCCAACATCTCTGACGTAAAACTCTACACTTATATAGTTATGATTCAAATACAATTTTGTCTATCTTCAATTCTCATATTCTTAAAAAATATATCATGCTAAATTGACTTATTATGACACACTTGCTACAACCTTCCTTGGTTTTTCTGTATATGGATTGGTTGACTAGATTCAACATTTCATTTTCTTTCCTTGTGGTCTCAGTTCGTGGTTAAAGGGTTGCCCCTTGTCCCTAGCCCTCCAGCCTGGACAAGATTTATCATTCTTTTTCCTTCATCTAGTTTTCGTGCTTCCAGTCAACACAAAATAAAACCATTTAAGCCAATGATGCACCCAATGTCTGAAACAATTCTCTGTTTTTCCTTTATTAATACATTTGCCAATGTTTTTCTTTCTGTTTTGTTTTGGACAAGCTATATTACCAACCCTTAATGACCTCATTAACTAGTAGTTACTGGAACAGCTGGAGCTTTATTCAATTGTGCCAAACATAGCCCAGAGGAAAAATAATGTCTCCATAGGAAAGCACTCCCATAGGAAAACCTTCTGTGGTATTCTTTCTGTTGCAACTATAGTCTTCTCTAAATGACCTTGAGTTTACTCTTCTGGGTTTCCCATATAAAACCAGCTGATAATTCACTGTGAGATTTTTCTTGACTACGTCCTAAGTTGCTTTCAATGTTTAGTCTGAGACTTGTGATTTTCACCTAGATGTTGGCCAAAGGTCTTTGGAAGCACTCAGCTGAGTCATTTTGAGACATCATGTGAACATCCAGAATTACCAACATATTGCATAGAGCACAGGAGCTTGCTTCTGGGAGGCACGCATCTCCAGGACTTGGGCAAGTCTGTCAGAATGAATTAGCATTGTATGCAATATTCATTATCCCTTCAACTTCACAGGGCAGGGCAGGAAGGTTCAGCTTCTATGCCAAAGGAGATTTGTCACTTTATGCAGTGAAGTCTACAAGGGGGTCAATCACTCACAGTCCAGAAATGTGTTATCACTTGGAAAGCCCAGCCATCTAAGCAATAGCGAAGATGTTCTGCTAGGGTGTAGCTCCTAAGAAGGACATACTTAGTATGTTCTGGGTCCCAAGTTGAATCCTCAATGCCAAAAAAAAAAATCATAATAAGAGGAAAACATAGCTAATGATAGGCTAATAAAAACAAATTATTCTCTAGTGCCATTTGGAAAAAGTGAGTCTGCAAATTTTAGGAAGGCCAGCTTCATACTCATAACATTTACATTCAGATTTTGTTGAGTAACAAGATAAATTTGATCAACTTCTCCCTTGTTAATAATCAGTAAACAATATCTAAAGGGATATACTGTTTGCAGAAAGGTGGTTTTAATAGGTGTATTCTAAAGCAAGGGGAGGTAAGAAGAGACACTGCCTCATGGAGGTACTTCCTAGAATGTCAACAACTCAACAAGTCTTCAAAACCTGATTGTTTATGTCTAGGAGTTACTATTAGTGTTCATATCAAAATCAGAAAGGACTGCTGAGGGTAGTGACTCAAGTCTGTAATCCCAGCATTCGAGGCTGAGGCAGGACAATTGTCACAAGTTCCAGTGAGTTATAGCCTGAGCTATGTCATCCCAACCAAGGTTATAAGACCCTGTCTGAGAAGTCAACAAAAATGACAAGTCAAAAAGACCAAGAATTCAAAATGAAAAATGAAAAAAAAAACCATAAAATCCCATATGAGAAAGGTGGCATATAAAATATAAGGTAAAAAAAATAGAATGCACTTATTGGATCAAATAAAACTTCCACTGAAAAATAAATTTATTTTTCACTGAAAAATAAATCAATAATTGAAAAAATGAACAAAAAAAGGACTTTCAAACAAATGACCAAATATGTTGTCTTAGTTAGGGTTTTATTGCTGTGAAGAAATGCCATGCCCACGGCAACTGTTATAAAGGAAAACATCTAACTGGGACTGGCTTAAAGTTTCAGAGGTTTAGTCCATTATCACCATTGTGAGAAACATGGTGGCATACAGGAAGAAGTGGTGCTAAGAATGGATATGAGAGTTCTACAACTTGATCCACAGATAACAAAAAGAAACTGTACCGCCGGGAGTGACTAGAGCATATATGACCTCAAAGCCACTTGAGTGGCACACTTCCTCCAAAAAGAGGACACCTACTCCAGCAAGGACATACATCCACATAGTGCCACTCACTCTGGCTAAACATTCAATCACAAGAATCTGTGTGGGCCAACCCTACTTGAATCACCATATATATAAATATACAAACACAATTGTATGAAACTAATACACTTCGAGAAAGAATTCCACATTCATCTTGCCATAATAACTCCAAAAATGTTTTAAAGTCTATGATGAAATCAGCCCTGGAAGAGATAATAACGTTTTAGTCTAAAAGCATTGGAATTAAGAGGTTCAGAGAGAGCCCTGGGGGTGGGGAGGTGTGCAAGTATTCCCAGATTCTCCTGTTCCAGGGCAAAGGATTAAGCAGAGACAGAGACACACAGAGCAGAAGCAGAGATAGTTTATTGGCAGAACATTTGCAAGGTGGCAAAAGTGGGCTGATTCAAGCTGGCTTCTTTATACACTAATTTTAAGGTTTTACTCAAGCCCTTCCATGCTTCTAACTTGCAATCCCCCTGTAGCAGAGAAGATACTGACCGGTGAAAGAGAATAAGAAAAAGAATTGGTGATTGAAAATGAGTAGAATGGACTCCTTTCTATCCGAAACCTTTTGTTTCCTACAATACAGCAGAGAAGAAGGAGATTGGATTGCAGTGGGCGCAGGAAGAAGTGTGATGATTCCTGACAGAGTGCTTCCTCAAAGGGTAGCTTCCTCTTAGCCTCTATTCCCGTCTACACAGCTGTATTTGTTTATTTCTCTGTTGATGTGGTAAAATACCATGACCAAAAGCAACCCAGAGAGGAAAGCAGTTAATTTCAGCTTACAGTTTACAGTCATCACCAAGAGGAACCGAGACAGGGAGTCAAGGCAGGAACTTGAAGCAGAAACCCATAAAGGAATGCTGCCTACTGGCCTGCTGCCTGGCTCATGCTTAGGTAGGATTGGGGGTTTTGTTTCTTCATACAGATCCACCTGCCTATGGATAGCACTGGCCACAGTAGGCTGGGCCCTCCACACCAATCATCCATGAAGTCAACGGGCGCAGTTTTTGTGTCAAGTTGACAGCTGAAGTTAACTGTGGCAACAGTCTTAAGAGCTTACAAGCAGTGTTTTGGTTTTTTTTGTTTTTTGTTTTTTTTTTTGGTTTTTTGTTTTGGTTCGTTCTGTATTGTTTTTTTGTTTTGTTTTGTTTTTGGCTTTTGTTTTTTGTTTTTTGGGTTTTTTTTGGGGGGGGTTTTTTTTTTTTTTTTTTTTTTTTTTTTGTTTCATCCTAATGTGCTGAAATCACCTCCAAACCCAGGCACTTTTCTCAGTCTTTTACCTTCTGGTTTTTTTTTTTTTTCTTTTATTGCCATCAATATGAAATCCTCATTTACTCACAGAGCACATTATTTGTATATTACCCCAGCTCATTTTCCAACTCCTCTGCCCCTACCGGCTGGTATTCCTCCAAGACTCTGCGTCTCCCTCACCCCCCCCCCCCCCCGCCCCCCCCCCCCCCCCCCCCCCCCCCCCCACCCCCCCCCCCCCAACCCCCCCCCCCCCCCCCCCCGCCCCCCCCCCCCCCCCCCCCCGTGTTCAGAATCCAAGCTCAAAGTTTTTCAGAAAGAACTTGGTTTCTCTATTAGGCTATCAACTCCATTTCCAATGAAGTTAGAGACTGGTTCTAATGTTTTGTCATAATTCAGCTCCCAGAATCACACGGGAGTGTGAGCGGTCAGCTGCTGAAGGAGGCCTGCCCCCATTTGGTTCTGATGGGAAATAAAGTTGCCAGCAGTCAATGGCTGGTCAGGATGAAAGAAGCAGGATATTTAGATTGTGTGGGCAATGAACTGAGGGGGAAGAGGGAAAGAATCGCCATGACTTGGAAGCCCAGGGATTAGATGTAAGAACTGCAGAAACAAAAACAACCAGCTATGTAGGAATTCGAGAAAGTTGCCCTAAGGAGCACTCCCCTGATTGGGTCTAGGCTAGCAGAAATGTTGACTTAGCAAGTTGACTCAGGAAAGTTGAAGGGGAGAGTGTATGCTAACCATGGGGAGGAATTGGAATGTCCAACCATTGAGCTAGTCAAGACATATCAAAATTAGCTGGCGGGGGTGGGAGGTATGGGATAGTGGGAGGTGTCATTTGCAAATCCAGAGAGCTCTTGGGCAAGTGTAGCATGTGTGCTGTCTCTCTGAGCCAAAGCAGTTTACCTGATTCACCAATACACATTATTATTATAAACTTTACATATCCTGTTCTGAAACTTCACAATCTACACAATTAAAATCTGTCCCATTTCTCCATGAGCTGTCACATTAACAAGGACATACGCTTTTCCTCTGTGAAAATATTTGCCAGCTGAAATGTCCGTGCAAGAACTTGACCGAGGAGCTCAAGCCAGCTGCCCCTTGTCTCTCACACGCTTCAGATAGCCCAAGCAGATTTCCCAAATACTCAGGTGGTGTGTCTTTACTTTGTACCAATAGTTAATATCCCGTGCAAGAATATAAATCACAGGAAAAGTTCTTTAGTAATTTTTAATGGATATTAGGGACAGTTTAATTTTTACAAAAGTCTCACTTCAAATTATGTCTGCATAACTATCAATCCCCTTTCAATCACTGTTTCTCTGCTTTTTGAGATTTATAGTTGCTCTTTGTGTGCCAATGCTGTCTGTCAAGGCAGTGACAACTGCATTCACCGACCTGCTTCTGGGGTCACTGCCAGGCGTGCCTTCAGCAATTCCAATTGCTCCAAATGCGTACAAAACCCGAAGGAATGGTTTACAAACATGGCTATCCTCACTAAGATAACCAGTTTTAATACTATAACCATATTCCCATTAACTACACTAAATAAAATTAAGCTACTTATCCTGACATTATTCTAATGCATAAAAGTAATGTTATCATTAAAGGAACATGTTACTAAATACAGCCAAACTACTACACTAAGAAATGGTGAAAGTAGACTCTGTTTCTTCACGATTTAACTTTGTGAAGCCAGGGGAATCCAGCCTTTATGGTGCTCCTTGTGACTTGTGGTCTTCAGTTACACTGAATATAAAAAGAAGAAACTTCATGAGTGGATATAAACCAGCCCCAGACATCCATGGTTGGCTGCTGCTGGACCTTAGCTGGCAGCAAGAGGACAGTAGTAACTGAGTTCTACAATGCTGAACAAGTCTATACAGCACTAGTTGGCAAAAGTACAGCTAGAACAAAATTAAAAGCCAAAGACTCCAGCGTCGGATGAGATCCAAGGATGCCATGTGCTTTGCAAAAGGCAGCTGATACAGATCCACCCACGGGTGGTAAATCCTGTCCAATGATTAGCATCTGGATTCAGGTACCAGAAATTTGGCAAGCACATCTCTTGCCCAGAGAATGAATGCCACAAAAACAAGGCCCGTTTCTATTTCTGTTACCTAAGACCACTTATCATTAAGAAATAATTGGCTATTGCTTGCCAAGTGTGGAGATCTGTCTTTTATGAGGCAATATGGCTGCGTTCACATTCTAAACACAGGATCTCAGACAGACACATTCTCTATTTAGCACTATAGAAACTGAAGACACTTGATATTTTCAGTAGAAACCTCCAGTCCAAAGTCTTTTTATATGACATGTCGAAAGTCTCATCACTAAGTAGAAAGTTGGGGCAGTGGCTGTTACCATTCTAATTTCCCTGCCTGGAGCTTTAACCGAAACACATCACCTTGTAATAGCTTCCCTGAGTCTCTCTAGCTGTGAAGTAAGTTGTCTGCCTCCTGGTCTCACCATGCCACACCCACTCCATGCACTGCTTTTTTTCTACCTTTTCCAAAATTCATGTTGAAACTTAATCCCCTTTGGTAGTATTATTAAAAGGAGGAGCCTGTTGGGAAATGAGTATGTAGAGAGAAGTCCTCTTCCTCAAATGAATTATTTATTTATAAAAGCAATGATAAGATCTTGGTAGACTTAATTTATCCTTACATGTCTTCTGTCATACGAGGACAAATGATTTCTTCCTTTTTGTCCCCTGTGTGATGTAAGGATACAACCATGACAGAAACAAGATTAGCCCTCACCAGCCATTGAATCCATTGGCACTTTGATCATGGATTTTCTGGTCCACAGAGTTCTGAGAAAATAAATCCATACTATTTGCAAAGTATTCAGGCTACCGCAGTACAAACAGACTAAGATATAACCTTAATTTTAAACAATGTCCTGCCAATCAAAATTCCAGCTTAAGAAGCAGAGTGTACCCTTAGCAAGTGTCATTAGCTAAGACCAAAAGCTAAGAGGTTCATTTGTACTGGAGGGTTACAACCTGCCACCCCGTGAAGAACTGCCAGGTATCATGTGTTTCACATTCAAGTTACTGGTGACTTCAGCCTCCAGAGTTGGCAGCAGGAGTGGGCTATATTCTTTTTCTACAGGGAAACTAATGAGAGAAAATGAGCCAGAAGTCACCCAACCCAGAATACTGGTGCATTTGCTGAAAGCCTGAATCACTGCCCACCATTCAATGTGGCTATTGTATTACAACAGCCACATCCCCAAAGCGGAACTCTGACCAGACCACGGCCAGCTTCTTACTCACTGCTCAAATTTAGGAAAATGGATGAAAGCTTCCTGCCTCAGACCTCTCAAAATCATCACTGCCCATTGATGCTCATGCTGGCACTGCCTGTCTGAAACAATGTTTCCAATCAGAAACGTCTCGAGATCATTCACTCACCGAGTATTTTTAAAAATGCACATTTGGCTTAAATTTCTGCTGAGCATGGTGTGGGACAATGGAATATACAGAGCACAGAGGCACGCTGGCCTCCTGCTCTGTGTGAGATCAGGTACCAAAGATATTTGAGGCTTTACTCAGACAGAAAGATTTAGTCTAGAAGACCTGGGAGTTAAATATCTTAAAACCATTTCCTCAGGTTGGAAGTCTGAGAACTGCTGTGACCAATTGCAGAATATAATGAAGCAGACATGCACACAAGGGTGCATGCATTCCTCACACATGGAACTTGCCACCATTTTTTGGTTTTGTTAATCGAGCAATTAAATTCCTAAATACTAAGCATAAAACATGTGGACTGTACTAGCACAACTGAACCAAGCGTGAGCAGCAAGTGAAAAACTAAAAATTATGAGTGAATGAAAAAGAAAACCTTCAGAACCAAGCGTTCTTAGCCCCATTAAGCTTCTAAAAGACATCAACAGACCTACTAACAACAGTAAATTACCGACAGTGCTTTGAAAACAATATGCCATGGCTTTTGCATACTGTGTGCTACATTTAAAACTTTTAAAAATATTTTTAAATATGAACATAGAAACACCCAAACTATACTCAGGAGTAGAACATAATGTTTCACACCTGTATCAATATTTATTACTATTTTGTATAATGGTATAAACATGATGATTACCAAACATTGGTAGAAGAAATTAAAATTTGTGATGGCTTATTCTTTTCACCTATTCCTATATAGGAAAAACCAACAAATGCTGATACTAATTCTCTCCAAAAAAAATAAATAAAAATCCATATGAAAATATGTCAGAGAGTTAACATAAAAGTAAATTTGGATGTGTGAATTTTTTTAGGAATAAATTTTTATCTAATTTTAGAAAATTAGAGCATGCTATATTATGGACAATATTTATTTTTAACATTCATACTTTAAAATTGATTCTTCTCCTGCTCACAGGAATCCCTTAATGATGGGAGAGACATTTATTAAACAGTGACCTAAAGTCAGTAATAAAAGTCAAGGTCATTGAAAATTCTAGTTTATGTTTTGATTGATATATTTAATTTATAATATGTAGATTGAATAAACATTGAAGAAACATTGAAGAAAATTCTTACCACAGAAAATAGCAGACTAATTTTTGGAATATAATGTTTTATCCATCCTTGAGAATTTCCCACATGTGCATATTGTATTCTGATCAAACTCATCATATTCCTATTTTTTTCCTCCCCTTTTTCTTCCCAACACATTCCTCTCCTACATCTATGTCCTTTGATTTAAGGACATTTTGTTTTAAATATGCTCCTATGTCATAAGTATATAGAGATATTTACTGGATCATGGGCACTCCTGAAGAAAAATGACACCCCCTCTCTAAGAAGCCACTGACTCCTGATAGGCCCTCAGCTAGGGGTGGGGCCTTCTGTATACCTCCCTCATCTATGCTGGACTGCGAACAGGCTCCATCTTGAGCAGCTGTTGTTGATGAGAGCAGCAGCCATGTTGTGTCCAGGTGACAGAGCTTTGCAGTACACCTCCCTATCCTCCAGCTCCTAGGCTTTATTCTGCCTCCAGATGAAAACGGGATCATTACAGATACAGATAACCAAAGCTAAAGATAAGATCATACTGAATTCACAGTAGTAGATCCTAAATCCAGTCCGGCTGTCCTTCAAAGAGAGTCAGGGCATTCAGACAGAAGGAAAAGACTGTATGAGTCAGAAGCAAGGTAAGGATCTTACAATACAAACTGAGGTGCATTGCTCGCCTCCAAGAACTGCAAGTGGCAAAAGGTGTTTCCCTAGAGCCTTCCAGAGGAAGAATTGATTCCAGGCTCCTGTGCTCCAGGGCTCCGAGACAACACATTTCTGATGTGTGTGATAACTGGTTATGGCAGCAACAGGAAACTCAGACGGTGGATATGGTCTACTCCAGTATCTGCCCATAGATGTAAGTTTAATCTGAATGTAAACAAGCTTACTCACTCTGCCTCAGTTTAACATGACGGAATTGATTACAGACAATGCATACATGGTGCCAAGAAGTTAGTCTTCTCCCACAAATTCTTCAGTTTAGGGAGCAGCTAGTTCACACTCATAGGTCACAGGGCAGATATCTTAATGTGTCCCCATCCTCCCTCCCCTTTAAATACTCATAGAGCATAATTACAGACTTCACACATTAAGACTTTGGAAGAACTCTGCTTGTTAATCTTCATTTAGCCTTACATTTTATAGTGTGTGGTTATGCAACTGCATCCACGCTATCCCTACAAATGATACTTTGCAATTCTTGAGAACAATCCTAGACAAAGAGCAAATCTGACCCTATTTTTGCCGTAGGTGGTAATCTCAGCTGTCTCTTCCAGGTTGTACCTGACAGACTTTATTTAATCCTCACTAATATTTCCTGTTCTGCATAAAGTGATTCAGACCCTGCCATTCCCTTCTTCCTCTCCTTCAGGGAAAAGAGAAGCTGCCTCCATCTGGACTTCCTTGGAGCTTCCTGCATGATCCTGTGTCAAGGTCACTGAGATTCCAGGATCTCTAAACCTTTATGGTCTATTGTTCTTCACAACCATACTGTTTTCAGTTGTTGTGGAAAGAGTTTATCAGATTTATGTCTCATTCCATGCTCCAAAACCACAGTTAGCATGAACTTCTAAGAATGTGACTTCAGGGAGGAGTCGTAGAGGCCATGATTAAAATATATTATATGAAATTCCCAAATAATTAATAAAAAATATTTTAATCCTTGGGAGACCATAGATGTGGTTAAAATTTGCTGCCTACAAATCCGGGCAGAACAGGTACAAATCCCATGAAAACTAAAACCACAGTCTTAGCAGTCATGGCAGGTTGACAGAAACAAAAGAAATATAAGTGAATTAGAATAGCAGAAGTCAGAGAGTGAGTCGTTCTTCCAAACAGAAATAAGTCAAAGTCTTCAAAAGGTAGCCATCATTGCTCTCATT
>JADRCC010576924.1:0-17497 GCA_019843855.1 Hylomyscus alleni
GGCTCCTGTAAATATCAAGTGACACACTTACAGTTTTTCCTCCAAACTTTCACAAACTCTCCTCATCTCTTCTACCTTTTTCTTCCAAATACTTATTGCTTCCTGGAGCCGGATTATCTCTGCACTTTGGTCACCAATAATCTATTGAAAATTCAACAACAATATGATATCCAATTAACAGCAAGAGGTTCACAGCAGTAACTCAGGTTCTCTAATCATTTTATAAATCATTCATTCAACTATTATGGTGGGGTCACCCGTTAGTCAAAAAAAAAATACATCACTTTTATAACTTTGCTGTTGTTTGTGAAACTCAACTTGACAAAAAACAATTCTGAAATGAAACAGAAAACCCAAAATTTGAGGAAGTAGATGTCTAAATGCAGTAGTGAGAAAAATCTATGTATGTCTGTCCTATACGGATGTGTGCATGTCTCCTCTAATACATCGATTTTTGTTCATCAAGATAAAATTGAATGAGACACTGTTTAGCTGATTGATGTAGTACCAGTTTAGGGACAGATGTTAATTCAGTAACTCTCTAGAAAGTCACCCAACAGGGCCAAAGCCATTCAGTTTCTTTAGAGCTTCACGTGATTAAATCAATTAGCAGGATTGGACCTGATGTTCATTGTCCAGGTTCATATTTTCCAGTCTGGATCTCATAAATTGTACATTCTAGCAAAACTGCATGCTCATGGCCTAGAATTCATTGTCTCTCGTCCTCAACCACCCCTCTGCCCTCAACCACCCCTGCCTTGAGTAGGTATACTCCTCCAAGAATCATAGTCAATTCTTTTTCTGCCAACATTCTATCAGTCCAACCTGGCCACAGAGGTGTCTAGACTGAAGAGGTGTATATTAGTCTGTACTTCCCTCTGTCTGTAACTGGGAATCTCCACAAAAATCACCATACTATACAATAGTCTACTTTATGTCTCCCCTTAATAGGTTGGTAGAAACAAGCTTTAAGTCCAGCTTGATGTGACATTCAAGTTTGGGACAGCAGGAGAGGTGACAGAACCTTGGTAAGATTCTTATGGCTGCCTAACTTGACCTTAGAAATCTTGGATCAAAACTAGATTGGTGGGGTGCTTCCTTGCCCCTTATGAGGCTCAAGGGGGAGCCATGAGTTTGGGCGTGCCGATGGAGTGAAGCTTTGCTTAGCCATTTTCCTTAAGCTTCGACTGACCTCTGCCTCTTTACTACAATCAGAAGATGGCCTCTTTGAACACATAAATCAGAGGGGAGTATTTTACCTTACTGATGTTGTAATGATTAAGTGCCATCATGGGCATATCATAATTAAGGTTAGCGTGTGCATCTCATGTGACATATGATGGCATTAGTGATGCACCCTGGCAGGAAAATGTGCTGCTTCCCTACGCCTGCTGTATTGTGTGGTTTTGCATGTGATTTTTGATATACACTGAAGAAATGTACTTAGAGATCCATTCATTCAACTAACTGTGATAAAAGATTAGTAGGCATTGATATATATATTTACCTAGTTCTAGATACAGTTAAAAAAATCATTTTCAAGTTATTTTAGTCCACTAAGTATAATGTGTACATGCTTTACAGGAAGTGTCAGGAAACGTTAACGCTCATTAGCATTCTCTCAGAATAGCAGGAAGATGAATTAAATAAACTTTTTTTTCTTACCACTGAGCTGGAAGTAACTGTTTGCTTCATTTTTACTATTTTATTTTGTAATCTGGTCAATTCTTTCCTCTTAGAATACGCCTCTTTTCTCCTTTCTTCACAAGATTGCTTCACATCTTTAATCTACAGTAACAACAATAAGCCAATTAAAAAGTCTATTAGCACATCAGAGAAATATTTTTCAACTTGTCAACCTAATTAATACTCAATTTAAACAGGCCTTTCCCATTCAAGTAAACTAACAATGTAAAGAAAAATGAGATGAGGCCAGGATGTTTGCATTTCCTAATGTTAAAGATAAAACTATGATCTGTATGGGTCAAACAGCAGCTGTAAGACGTTGCTGTTACATTTATAGGAGCAGTACGGCAATGACCACTGCTAAGAGTGGGTCAGAGCATCTTGCCACTGTAGTGGCTTACTGAGACTACATCACAGCAATGGATATCATGTGTATGACTATGGAGATATGAGAAATGAAGAAAGTAATCAGAGGTAGTTAGTTGTTTAGAAACCCCACTTCGTCCTACCTAACGGAAAGTAAAACCCAGCTAGGAGTGGCGTGTGCAAAGCCACTGAAGACAGGGCATGTGCAAAGCCACTGAAGTCAGGGCAGCTTATAATCTTGGCTACTTTTTCCTGCTTTTACCAAAATCAAACATCTTGTCACTTGTCAGACTCTGGAGGAACGAGTGACTCTTATTCAAAATTAAACATATATTTTTTTCAGCAAACCGAATGGTCAAGAACAAGGTAACAATGAGCAGAAAGGCGTAAGGTAGCAAGGTGGATTAAAAGTCTGTGAATACTTATGTCTGACTGTCTGTCTTTCCCTTTAAGCCACCAACCACTTCGTTGCAGAGCCGCTACTCGAACGAATATGATCACAATCTATGTACCAGGGAGCAGATGTGGATGAGTGAAATTCGATGATAGACACTTTATTGAAAATTAGGAAAAAAATCCATAAAATTTAAAAAGCAGTGTAATAAATTAATCTTCCTTCTTTCCTTCCTATTTAATGCTGCGTTGTTTAAGCTTGCTTGACTTTCTGAGTCTGAATGTGGAAACGGGTGGCTCGGGGTCTAAATGTAGACAGTCTCTGAGCTTAGGCCTGACTCTCATCTTGGAAAGGACACAGCAAAAGCTCTGCAGTTGTGTAAGAAAGGGTGTTGATTCACTAATTGGTTCTTGATTGTGTCAATAAAGGATGCAGAAACCAATTGCGGGGCGAAAGGAAAAAGGCGGGACTTCTGGGTTCTAGGAGGAAGAGAAGGGGTGCGGAGAAAGGTTTTCCAGACCAGGCTTTGGAGAGAGGAGTAAGATGCAGACATATATATGGGCTTGGGGCCCTAGAGTTTGTAGCCTCTGCCTTGAGTGGGAGCTGAGGAGGATGGAGGGAGCTAATTGATAAAATTAGGGCAGGAAATTCTTTGCCCAGCCATTATCTGTCTAGTCTTAAAATAATAAAGCTGTCTAGTGTTTTCCATCCACAGTGCAAAGGTGAGCAGGAGGAGAAAGAAGTCAGCTCGGGCAGCTGTTGGTGGCTTGGCAAAGCTAGCCGTGAGGGGCTGGGGAAGCGATCACAGCTCCTGGGAAAAAATGGCCAGCTGGCCATTGGTGGAGCTGAATGACACCAGGGAGGCCATTGGTGGAGCTAAGCTGGGCAAAGGAGGAAACATGTTTATAAAATTACACACAACACAGGTGTTTCCATCTTGGGCCTAGCTCCTTTCTGTACAGTAAGAATGGAGACAGCTCTACCTTTCCCAGAGCAACCAAGGCACCTTGAGAAATAAAAGAACAACTGGAGAGTGAGTTCAATCAACATAGCACAGCAGGTGTGCAACCCCTGCAGGAGCAGCAGAGGCAGTGATTACCTCTGCCCCCGACCTCTGGAAATTGCTGACCTCATAATACAGTTTGTTTTTTGCACACTAAGATCTGGCAGCCCGGCTGAAGGCTACTCCTGTCTCAGGTTGCTGCAGCTGGAATAGCAGGCATTACAGGTGTTCTGCCTGACTCCTAGGTTCTGTCTATACAAAAGTGGAACTAGATAGAAGAAGGTGGCAAATTCTTCATTCCTACATCGACATGAGGCTGCTAAAGAGACATGGATCCTGCCATGGACTCCTTCTGTGAACAGAATGAATATGCACAACTGAATGGCTTCTCCAAGAGGCTCCACAAACAAAACAACAAACAACCCATGAGTTTCTGAACACCAGTGCTGTTCAGAAGTCCCCCAAGGCCAATCAAAATGGGCACCTAACAGCTAGCCATGAGGACAAAGAAAACATGTCCCGTTGCTGCCTCAGAGTCAAGACAATTCTAAATTCAAAAATCATAAATCCCACCACTTACATGGACAGCCAAGGATTCTTTCTTTTCCAAATGCTCTTGTTTATGTTTTATAATTAATTCAGATGCTTCTCTCAGACATTGTTTTTGGAGTCCTATTTCTTCTTTCTCAAAGTTTATTCTGGTATAGGTGTCATTTATGTAAATAGTGGCTAAGGCTTTCTCTTCCAATGTTTGGTTCAGCAGCAGGACATACTTTGCATGCTGCTTTGCCAGCTCTTCTTGCTTTATACTAGGAGAAAAGAGTGAGTCTTGGCATCAAAGGATGGCACTTAGTAAAGGGAAGGATTCACTCTACAGTGACATCAGAAGAATGCTCGATGGCACACTTCCTCATCGTCTTTGTGGTTTATCAATAAGGATATAAGGTAACAGGATAAGTGTCCACTTTTGCAACTTGTTAAGCCACTGCTAAAATGTCAGTCACCTGGCCCCATCTCACCCCATGTTATTTTGATATTATTTTGGCTTATTTTGGATATTATTTTGGCTTAAAGTATAGGATTAGTCAAAAGTCATTTTGAACAAGTGAATGGAATCTGACCAGGTGGCTGCTTCCCGGCAGGTCATTAAGCCAAAGAAAGTTTATCATTCTATTTCATCTCTAGTTACCCTGATACCATAGCTCCAAGGGTTGACCCAAGAGAAATCTAGCCTTCCCCGGGACAGAACCTAGAGAAAGAGGAGGCTGCAGCCATCTCAATGGCTCAGATGAGGCTTGAGACCGGATTCTCATCTTCTCACCCAGATCTGAGCACAAAAGGAGTTGTGTACCTCACCTATGCACTGTGGGCCACACCTCCCTGAGGAAGAAGTGAATTCTGGGAGAAACATGGAGCACAAACATTGAAAGAGGGAATAACTGATGTCATTTCTCTGTGTCACACTTTAAAAGCTCTTGGAACATAAAGACCTTTCCTGCAGGGAAACACTGCAGAGACGTAGGATTGGGGGAGGGGTACTTGAAGCTTTGGGAAAATAGACATGGGTTGTTGGGGGGGCTTTTGTTTTTGTTTTTGTTGTTTGTTTGTTTGTTTTTGGCAGAGGCCAAATATCACAAAAGAGATATAATAGAAAGTACAAAGGAGCTTGGTGAGGGACTCAGTTAGTGGCTGCTTTGTGGGCCAAGTATGGGAAACCTGGACAGAGAATCAGCCCAAGGAAAAAACCAAGTCAGCACTCCCCCCACCCAAAAAAAAACCCAACCAAAAAAACCCCAAAAAAACTAAAAACAAAACCTAACTGTTTGTGGTAGTCATGGTGGTGGTTGTGATGGTTGTGGTGGTGGTGGTAGTCATGGTGACAGTTGTGGTGGTGGGACAGCAGATGTGGTGGTAATGGTGATCATGGTCGTGGTGGCGGTAGTCATGGTGGTGATGTGAGTGGTGGACAAGGTGGTTGTGGTGGTGATAGTTATGGTGGCAGCAGTGAGTTGTGGTGGTCATGGTGGTGGTAGTGGTGGTTTCAGAAGAATGCATTTACAAACAGGATGTTGGTCTGAGGAAAGCATACACAAAGACCTCTACACTGTCTAGTTGCTGAGCAGTGAGGAGGAGATGGAGGCGTCTCACAACAAGTCATCAGAGCCTGTGAGGAGCTGGATAATGCATCTTTCTGTGAGGAGCTGGATAATGCATCTTTCTTGGAAACATGGAAGCAACAGGTGATGATTACGGTTCCATCTCATTAATCTATCACCCTCTATTTGTACCTCATCTTTCCCTAAAAATTTACCTACAACAGAGATTCTCCTGCTGTGTTGGACCTGCAGGATAAGTGTCACTTGGAATCTATTAGAAATGTTGGTCTGCAACTTGGCCCTGGGCAAATTGGGTGCTTCAGCCCACCTGCCCACACACAGAGAGAGCCTGACTCCCAGGAGGTCTGCCCTAACCAGGGTCACAGGAGATTTGCTGTAGCCAGGGTCACAGGAGGCCTGTCCTAACTAGGGACACAGGAGCGCCACCCGCACCACCACAGACAAGACTGTTTGCCCCCCAGAAGGCCTGTTCTAACCCAGCTCACAGAGCTCCAACTTCCTACAAGGAAGAACAGTCTCCATTCAGAGACAGCAAGGCCAGGTAACACCTGAGATAATCAGACGGTGAGAGGCAAGCACAAGAACAGAGGCAACAGAAACTAATCCCACTTGGCACCATCAGAACCCCGTTCCTTCACCACAACAAGCCCTGGATACCATAACACACCTGAAAAGCAAGATTCTGACCTAAAATTCCATCTCATAAAGGTTATAGAGGACTTTAAGGAAGACATAAATGACTCCCTTAAAGAAATACAGGAGAACACAGGTAAACAGGTAGAAGCCGTTAAAGAGGAAACACATAAATCCCTTAAAGAAATACAGGAAAATACAATTAAACAGGGGAAGGAATTGAACAAAACCATCGAGGATCTAAAAATGGAAATAGAACCAATAAAGAAATCACAAAGGGAGGCAACCCTCGACATGGAAAAACTAGGAAAGAGATCAGGAGTCATAGATGCAAGCATCACCAACAGAATACAAGAGATAGAAGAGAGAATCTCAGGTGTAGAAGATACCGCAGAAGATATTATCACAATAATCAAAGAAAATACAAATAACAAGTACCAAATAACAAGTATCAGGATCAGATAGTTAAACAGTCCCATAACCCCTAAGGAAATAGAAGCAATCATTAAAAGTCTCCCAACCAATAAAAGGCCAGAGCCAGATGGTTTTAACACAGAATTCTATGAGACCTTCTAAGAAAACCTAATACCAATACTTCTCAAACTATTCCACAAAATAGAAATAGGAGGAACACTCTCTAATTCGTTCTATGAAGTTACACTGATACCTAAACCACACATAGACCCAACAAAGAAAGAGAACTTCAGACCAATTTTACTTATGAGTATTGATGCAAAAATACTCAATAAAATACTCACAAACTGAATCCAAAAACACATCAAAACAATTATTCACCGTGATCGAGTAGGTTTCATCCAAGGAATGCAGGGATGGCTCAATATGTGAAAATCAACCAATATAATCCACTGTATAAACAAACTCAAAAAAATCACGTGACCATCTCATTAGCTGCTGGAAAAGCCTTTGACAAAATACAACACCCCTTTATGTTAGAAGTCTTGGAAAGATCAGAAATTCGAGGAACATACCTAAATGTAATAAAAAGCAATATACAGCAAACCAATAGCCAACATCAAATTAAGTGGAAAGAAACTTGAAGCAATCCCACTAAAATCAGGGACAAGACAAGACTGCCCACTCTCTCCTTACTTATTCAATATAGTACTTCCCCAAAATTCTAGCCAGAGCAATTAGACAACAAAATGAGGTCACAAGAATACAAATTGGAAAGTAAGAAGTCAAAGTATCACTATTTGCAGATGATATAATAGTATACATAAACAACACCAAAACTCCTACCAGAGAGCTCCTACACCTGATAAACAATTTCAACAAAGTGGATGGATATAAAATTAGCTCAAACAAAACAGTAGCCTTCTTCTACACAAAGATTAAATGGGTTGAGAAAGAAATTAGGGAAACAACTACTTTCACAATAGTTACAAATAAAATAAAATGTGTGACTCTGACCAAGCAAGTGAAAGATCTGAATGACAAGAACTTCAGGTCTCTGAGGAAAGAAATTGAGGAAGATATTAGAAGATGGAAAGATCTCTCATGCTCATGGATCAGTAGGATTAACATAGTAAAAATGGCCATCTTACCAAAAGCATACTACAGATTCAATGTAATCCCCATCCAAATTCCAACTCAATTCTTCATAGAGATAGAAAGAGGAATGCTCAACTTCATATACAATAACAAAGCCCCCAGGATAGTGATAACAATTCTCTACAATAATAGAACTTGTGGGGGGAATCAACATCCCTGACCTCAAGCTGAACCACAAAGCAATCGTGATAAAAACTGCATGGTATTCAAACAGAGACAGACAGGTAGGTCAATGGAATAGAACTGAAGACCCATAAATAAACCCACATACCTATGGACACTTGAGCTTTGACAAAGAAGCCAAAATCATACAGTGTAAAAAAGCAAACATTTTCAACAAATGGTGCTTGTCTAACTGGAGGTCTGCATGTAGAAGAATGCAAATTGACCCATTTTTATCTCCTTGTACAAAGCTTGAGTCCAAGTGGATCAAGGACCTTCACATAAAACCAGATATCGGGGAGCTGGTGAGATGGCTCAGCAAGTAAGAGCACTGACTGCTCTTCTGAAGGTCCTGAGTTCGGATCCCAGCAACCACATGGTGGCTCACAACCACCCGTAATGACATCTGACTCCCTCTTCTGGTGTGTCTTCAGACAGCTACAGTGTATTACGCTGGAGCGAGCAGGGCCAGAACTCATGGCCATCTGTGCAGCTACAGTGTACTCACTCATACACATAAAAATAAATAAATTAAAACCAGATATGCAGAATCTAGTAGAGAAAGTTGGAAAGAACCTCAAACACATGGTCACTGGGGAAAAGTTCCTGAACAGAACACCAATGGCTTATGCTCTAAGATCAACTATTTACAAATGGAATCTCATAAAATTGCAAAGGTTCTGTAAGGCAAATAGACAATAAAACAAAATGGCAACCAACAGATTGGGAAAAGATCTTTACCAGCCCTGCATCTGATAGAGGGCAATACAAAGAACTCAAGAAGTTAGACTCCAGAAAACCAAATAACCCAATTAAAAAATGGGTTATAGAGCTAAAAACGAATTCTCAACTGAGTAATTTTGAAAGGCCAAGAAATGTTCAACATCCTCAGTAATCAGGGAAATGCAAATCAAAACCTCCTTAAGATTCCACCTTACACCAATTAGAATGACTAAGATAAAAAAAAAAAAACTCAGGTGACAGCAGATGCTGGCGAGGATGTTGAGAAAGAGGAACACTCCTCCATTGCTGATGGATTACAAGCTGGTACAATCACTTTGGAAATCAATTCGGTAATTCCTCAGAAAATTGGAAATAGTTCTACATGAAGACCCAGCTATACCACTCCTGGGCATATACCCAAAAGATGCTCCACCATATCATAAGGACATATGCTCCACTATGTTCATAGCAGCCTTAATTATAATAGTCAGAAGCTGGAAACAACCCAGATGTCCCTCAACACAAGAATGGATACAGAAAATTTAGTACATTTACATAATGGAATACTACTCGGTTATTAAAAGCGAGGACTTCACAAATTTTGCACGCAAATGAATGGAACTAGGAAATATCATCCTGAGTAAGGTTACCCAGACCCAAAAGAACATCCATGCTATGTACTCACTGATACGTGAATATTTGTCCAAAGGCTTAGAATACCCATGATACATCTCATAGAACATATGAAGCTTAACAAGAAGGAAGGCCAAAGTGTGGATGCTTCAATCCCACAAAATAATCACAGGAGGCAAAGGGAGGGAAGGATCTAAGAAGGAAGAGGGAAAAATGGAGGGCAGGATCAGGTATGGGAAGAGACAGGGGAGAAGTCCAGAGGACCAGGAAAATAAATAGAAATATGTAGCAGTAGGGGGCAGAGAACAGGGGGAATCACTAGAAAGTGCCAGACCCCAGGGATGCAAGAAGCTCTCAGGACCCAGTGGGGATTACATTAGCTAAAATGACGAACATCGAGGAGATAGACTGTGAAGAGACCACCTCTAGTAAATAGACATGGCTCCCAGTTGAGGTATGGGGTCCCCTCCCATCTCAAAATTTTTTACCCAGAATTGTTTCTGTCTAAAGGAAACACAGGGACAAAATGGAGCAGAGCCTGAAGGAAAGGCCATTCAGACACTGCCCTACTTAGAGATTCATCCCATCTGCAGATACCTAGCCCTGACCCTATTGCTGATACCAAGATATGCTTACAGACAGGAGCCTGGTATAGATGCCCCCTGAGAGGCTCTGCCAGCAGTTGACTAATACAACCATTGGACTGAGCCCAGGGACCCCAATGGAAGAGTTATGGAATGGACTGAAGGAGCTGAAGGGAATTGCAACCTCATAGGAAAAACAAGTAACTGGACCCCTCAGAGTTCCCCGGGACAAAACCACAAACCAAAATGTAAACATGTATTGGTCTATGGCTCCCGATACTTATGTAGCAGAGGACTGCCTTATCTGGCATCAGTGGGAGGGGAGGTACTTGGTCCTGTGGAGATCTCAGAGAAGGGGGATGATAGAGGAGTGAGGTGGAGTGGGTGGTTGGTTAGGGGAGCACCTTCATATAGATAATGGGGAGCAGAGGAGGGTGAAGAGTTTATGGAGGGAAGACTGGGAAGGGTGACAACATTTGAAATGTAAACAAATAAAATAATTAATAAAAGAAATATTGACCTTCATCCCCACCCTACTACCTGGTAGACCTTCCAAATCCTGTGTTTTAACAAGCCTTCTCAGGGTCCTGCTGCTCATGCAAGCCCCAAACTTACTGGAGCAGAATGGTGGAACATCACTCAGTGTATCCAGCTGCACGTTCCATTTCTGGTTGTTGGTTTAGAAATAGTCTAGTTTATAGCTATCCATGGAAATGATGGTTAATGTAGTCCATACATAACCTGCACTGTGAATCCTTAGTAGGGGTTAAAATATTCACTTTTCTTCAATCTTATGAGTCTCATTTATGACATCGCTCCCAGGGCAGGTGTTCTGAGGGCCTACTTTGGGAAGAGTGTGCAAGGGTCTTGAGATATGATGAGCCCCTATGCACCAATTTCCCTGCTATGATGGGGGTGGAGGGGTTCTTTGAACATTTCTCAATATAGAACATCAACATTCTTGTATTTATGCATTAGTCTTGCAAATTTGCTTACGGTGAGAATTTATTCTTCAAGCCTTTTATTGTTTTCTCATTTTAGAATAAATCTTCCTCTTATAGACTATTTTGGGTCAAGAGCCCTGAATTCTGTTTTACAGACAGAGCAAGTGAAGCTCAGGGATGAAGTATTGGCCCAAGTCAACGGCTTAGAAATAAAGCAAGGGCTCTGGCAGATCTCAAGCTAGAGGCAGTTACATACATCGTCTCATTTAACTATGTACAAACCCCTGGAACTCTTTCCAGGTAATCAACCTCATCCTCCTATTGAATTATAGGTACAATTGAAGATCTTTAATGAAATAAACTGGGTAGAGCCTAACTGGTCTAATATGTACTTACAACAGAATTGCAACATGGAATTACTGGAGCAGGATAGGGTTGCAAACCTAATTCTATAAGAGCAGAAACTTCAAAACACTAAGTTTCAACCTTGGGCGATAGCTTGGAAATAAACACATCATTTGCAGTGAACACTCTCAGTTTCTCAAATACTAAATTAGGAAATACCCACCCCAGAGTTTTGTTCGTATTCCTCAGCTCGCTTATTTTGTTGTCTAGAAGATATATTTCATTATTCAACTTCTCAATCTTTCTTCTCATTCGACTTATCTCAAAGATATTGAATTTTCGAGCATCTGCAATACATTCTTCAAAGCAAGTGACAATGTGACCATCATTGGAGGAAGAGCACAACAGCAGATGCTTTTCCTATACCAAGGAGAACTGCCTTTCATCGATATATTCTTTCCATTATGCTTCTGTACCAAGAACTTTGAGCTCCCCACTTTGGACCATCTCAGTCTTATGGACTTGTGCAGTTCTTATGATATAACTTGCTCCCATGCTCTGGAAAGCTTCACAGGCTCAATCTTGTACCCCCTAATTGCCACTGGCCCTGCACCCTCCCCACCTCCTTCTAGGACTTCTCATTGTCTTTAACAAAGAACTTGTTTTAGGCATCACATTTATGTATGCGTGTTCAGAAAGTTCAGGAAGAAGAACAAACATTGGACCACCAATGGGTACAATTGAGAAGAGTTAACTGTATTGAGGCATCTTCTCATCACTAATTAATTGTGCCTAGCTGCAGCCAACATTGTAAGGCATTCCAGGTTGGTTCTCCCTTCTCTCCTGTCTAGGTCTCCTCATTCCACCCTTCCCTTTGTATTATATACCCTAAAAACATAATGGTGCAAAAGCCATGACCTCAGATCCTCTTTTCTGGAGAACCCAACCTAATATGTAATTATCTATAAATAACTATCAAACTAGTACAACCATGAGAGCCTTTAGACTCTAAAGGCTCTAAGTCTTTAAGGACTTAGACTCTAAAGTCTAGAGGATTACCCAGCATGTGACAGACAAAGGACCATCACACTCCTACACAACAGCATTCCAAGCAACTAGCTGATAGCTCCCCTAGGAGATTCAGACTATTACCCACATTCCCAGCATATCTTTTTTCCAGGTCACTAGTTAAATTGTTTGTGGTAACAAGCTTCTCAAACTCTGTGCCTCCAACACACAAGTCTATCAGCAGAGAATTCTGTTCAAGAATTCTAATTCTAATTCTAATTCTAATTCTATAAGAGCAGATAAGCTCTTATAAGCTCTATAAGAGCTCTGCTGCCAAACAGGGTCTGGGGGAATGCCTAGAGATTCTGATTTCTAATTTATCTTCCCTTGCTGTATCTGATGCTGGTCCAGAGACCACACTGCAAGCTGTGAGGCTTTATAATATACCTTTTCAGTTACACGTACAGCATGTGCCAAAGACCTTACAAGCTAATATGACATATATTTTTCCTACTAACATTTTTTTTCTCTTTATATAAATACAACCCAATCTGGAAAATAAATAAAAACAACTGAAAAAATAGAAACATTTTAAACACTTTCTTTGGTATAGATTCTGTTAAGTTTCTCTTTTCTTCCTGTGTAGATATATTATTGTAATTTTTTTCTCAACCTAATGTAACACTAAGTACAATGCTTTATTATATAACCTTTTGTACCTGTTAGCATACAGCTGGAGGATAGACTGCTAATAGTAAATTAAACAACAAAAGTTGATTATAAAGAGCTACTAACCACAACCAAAGATTAGGGTAACATGGAACCACTGCAGTCCTAAGAGTTGGACCTCACTAGAAGGCTGTAGTCTAGGCAAGAAATTCATGTCCTTCTGAGGTGCTGGAATTTGCTGGAAATGTCTCTCAGAGTGCCAGAAGACTTGTCCACACAGACAGAGCATGGCTGCTCAAGGAAAGTCAGCTGAAGCTCTTCACAGAGTGTGTTTCTCTTTGGCACTGGCATGAGGCTGCCCAAAGGGTTCTGGGGGAAGTGGACAGGCTGAGCAGGGAAAGCTACTGGATCTTGTGGGATTGAGACATGCCAGTATCACATTCAGTGGAGGCATCTGCCACGCTGACTGCTGGAACCTAAAAAGAAACTCTTCCCTCTCTATCCTACTTCCTAGTGTCCTCTACCTACAAAGTTAGTTAGCACGTCAGTTAGCAAGGTGTGTGTGTGTAGGGTGTGGTGCTGACTAGTTTTACACCAACTATACACAAGCTAGAGTTATCTGAAAGGAGGGAACCTCAATTAAGAAAATGAGATCCAATTGGAGGACATTTTCTTATTGGTGATTGATGAAGGAGGGCTCAGTCCATTGTGGGAGGTATCATCCCTCGGTTGGTGGTCCTGGGCTCTACGAGAAAGCTGGCTGATCAAGTCATGATGAGCAAGCCAGTAAGCAGCACTCCTCCAAAAGCTCTTGCCTCCAGGCTCTCATCTGCTTGAGTTCCTGCCCCCATTACTGTTAATGATAAACTGTTGCTTGGAAATGTAAGTGAAACAAACCCTTTCCTCCCCAAGTTGCTTTGGCCATGGTGTTTCATCACCAATATAGAAACCTTAATTAAGACAGGATGCAATCTATAAGGTTCCACTCCTTTACAAAAAGCAGATATCAAAATGCAGATTTAGTGCAAAGATTTAGTAAGTGGGTAACTGGCACATCTATCTTTAAAAACAAAATGCTTGTTTTATGCAAGGTGAAATGTCTGTCACCTTTCTGTAATGCCAGCATGAGGGAGGCAGAGCAGACAAGCCTGGGCTACACAAAACCCTGTTTGTTTTAAGCAAATAAACCGAAGCTAAAAATAAAACACACACAAACAAAATTTCACTTTCTTATCTGAATCTCTTTTTCAAGGTGGGGGTCCTTGGAAAACAGATTCTAAGGTTTGTGCGCAGAGAATGTATAATACTTGACTCTGGTGGGGTGAAGATGGCAAGATGGAGAAGTCAAAAGGCGAAGACCTGGTCTACTCTGGCATAAGAGAGCCATAGCAGCTGATCACAGAATAAACTCCAGTCCAGGGAGGCCCTGCCACATATCGGGAGCTGCACTCTACGCTCAGGGTGATTCCTACAGAGGAACTCTGTTACAAGCCTGGGCTGACACTTCTTGCAGGTGAGAAAATAAAGCTGGGTCCTGGTCTGACATGAAAATTTTAACTAAAAATGATTCCAAGAGCTAAATGTAAGAGCCAAAGGTCTAAATCTTAGGGTTTGGTGATGAAATATTTACTCCTCTAGCATGTATGGGACCATACCTCCTAATAGTGCCAACGGCAGCCAGAAGAGGGCATTGGATCCCATAGAACTGAAGTTGCAGGTGATTGTGAGCTATATGTGGGTGCTAGGAATTGAACCCAAGTCTTCTACAAGAGTAGCAGGTGATCTTAACTACTAAGCCATCTCTCCAAGCTCAATTAAAATCTTTATGACATTAGATTTGAGAATGATTTATTTGAGACAATACCAAAAAATAACTAACAAAAGAAAAAATAGATAAGCTAGACCATCAAATTAAAAGCTTTCATCAAAAGTCATCACCAACAGAGGCCAGCTCCTGAGTAGGAGGGCATATTTGATAATGATATTTCTAGTAATGGGTTGACATTGAGACTAATAAAAACACCATAACCCATCAATGATAACAGCTACAAAGCCCCAATACTATAAGGACAAGGGGCCTGGGTTGACATCTCTCTTCAGAAAACAAAGCAACAAAGACACAGCACCTAACAAACACACAGCAACCAACAAACACAGACAAAGCTGCTCAAAGGAACTGATCATTAGAAAAACTCAAATTAAAACCAGAGATGCTAATTTATGCTAAATAGACTAGATCTCATTAAAACAAGCAAAACAATATCAAGTGTTGGCAAGGATGTGGAGGAAATGGAACCCTTTGCATTACTGGCAGCTACCAATGATGGCTGATCTTATAAAAATTGCATGTAGAATCATCATACAATTCAATATTGATATGGAGCCAAAAAGAATTTAAAAACAGAGTTCAGATGTGCATTTGGACACTGTAAACATCGTTACTCTCAACAGCCAAAAGGTGGCAGAAGCTGTCCATCAGCAATAGAATGAATAAGAAACGTGTGGTGGATATGTACAATGGAATGCTATTCAACCTTTTGCTGGCGGCTCATTATGACACACTTCCCCATATGAATAGCAGTCAGTATGCTAAGTGAACTAAACCAGTCAGAACAGGTGTGGTGGTTTGAATACGCTTGGCTCAAGATGTGGTGCTATTAGGAGGCATGTCCTCACTGGAATAGGTGTGGTCTTGTCAGAGCCAATATGTCCCTGCGGGGGTAGGCTTTGAGAGACCTTTCTCTTAGCTGCCTGGAAGCCAGTCTTCTCCTGTTTGACTTCAGAACAAGGTGTAGAACTCTCAGCTCACGCCTCCAACACCATGCCTGCCTGGATGCTGCCATGTTCCCGCCATGATGATAATGGACTGAACCTCAGAACCAGTAAGCCAGCCCCATTTAAATGTTGTCCTTATAAGAGTTGCCTTAGACATGGTGTTTCTGTACATCATTGGAAACCCTAACTAAGACAACAGGACTACTTATGTGAAGTATCTAGAATTGCCAGCATCCTATAAACAAAAAGAATGGTGGATTAGGACATCCACAGAGTCTAATTTAAGCGTGCAACTATTAATCAGAAATGGGCTGATCTATCTTTTAGTCAATTTAACTATAAAATTATGCAAATTGAATTTCCTTATACTGTACTATTTCCACCTAAAGTAACATGAGGGGTTGCTACAGAACACAATGTACACATTAGGTAATCTTTCTATGGATGCTTGTACAGGCACAGCTATTACATCCTTGTTCAGAAGCCCTTGGCTCCCTTTCTGCCCACAGCAGAAGTACCTTCTAGTTCCCTGTGTATGCTGTTGGGAACGGTCTCCAGCAGGAAGTAGAGCCTGCTCAGCTCCATGCTTTCAATCTCCAGCAGCTCGATCGTGTTTTTCCGCATTTCTTCCTGGAAAAAAACAAAAAACAAAAAACATCAAATTGCTTTTTTAAAAAAGTTAACGTTAAAAAAAAAAAAAAAAAAAAAGCCGGGCGGTGGTAGCACACGCCTTTAATCCTAGCACTTGGGAGGCAGAGGCAGGCAGATTTCTGAGTTCGAGGTCAGCCTGGTCTACAGGTGAGTTCCAGGACAGCCAGGGCTACACAGAGAATCCCTGGCTTGAAAAACAAACAAACAAAAAAAGTTAACGTAATGAAGCAATCATGTTTCCTTCCTAAGACAGGGTCTCTCTCTCTGCTGGGAGTCGAAACGCCATTTCCACCAGATGCCTCCTGCTGCTGTTTTTAAGGGTCAGACAGCTGGGGAAGAAGATAATCTACATCTGATTATAATCTGTCATTGCTAATTAGTCTCTAATATTTGTTGATTTATCTTTCACTCAGAGCCTTTTTTCCCTTCTGTATACCTGTTTCCTGTATTCAGTTTCAATTCATCGAAATAGAAAGAGTCCAAGAAGAGGGTTAGCACTAAGAGGGCCACTTACTAAAAAAAAAATTAAAAGTCCCTATAATTGCTTTCTTCTCTCTCCCACGTGGGACTGAGGTGGCCTCACTTGGGCTCTTCAACTTGAGGATGCTCAGTTCCACGTGGAGAGAGAAGAAATCAATCACAAGTGGGGAGGGAGGGAGGGACCGGGGAGGGGGAAGTGGATGGGAGGGGTGGAGTGGCCGGGAGAGGGGAACCTGATCTGGTATTGAGTGAGGGAAAAGGACTGAAGCTCTGAGGGCTAGCAGAAAGAATGGAAACAGGCAACCTCAGGAAATAGGAGGTTAGGGTGGGGAGGACCCTCCAGAATGCACCAGAGACCTGGGAGGTAAGAGACTCTCAGGAATCAAAGGAAGGGACCTTAGATGAAATGCCCTACAGTAGGGAGAGGGAACTTACAGAGCCCACCTCCAGCAGGAAGACAGGGCATCAAGTGAGGGATTGCGTTGTCATTCCACAGTCACATCTCTGACCCATAGTTGTTCCTGTCTGAAAGAATTACAGGGATGGAAGTGGAGAGGAGCCTGAGGAAAAGAAGGTCCAGCGACAGGCCCAAAGAGAGATCCAGCTCAGGGGGAGGTCCTAAGGCCTGACACTATGAGTGAGGCTATGGAGTGCTCACAAAAAGGGACCTGTCATGACTGCCCTCCGAAAGATCCAACAAGCAGCTGAAAGAGTCAGATGCAGATACTTGCACCCAACCAATGGACAGAAGC
>JADRCC010576925.1:0-36381 GCA_019843855.1 Hylomyscus alleni
AGTGGTGGTCCACATGGTATTTAAAGAAGACATGAAAATTGTTTGAAATAGGATGAGTGATTTACATTAATGTGGTAGGCACTAGAGCATGTAATTGTAGCTTAGCATGTTTATCCTATTTTCAACACTACTGTCCTTTTAAAGTGAGTAATACACAAAATATAATTATAAAAAAATTAAAAATGAAGATGAAAAGAAAAAGTAAAAGAAAAAAGAATACCAATAATCAACATATCTCTCTTTTATATTTGGGGCAGGAGAATAGCCAGTAATATGTTTCTGTCCACATTTTAGATAGATCTTCTCACAGAGCTATCTTAGGATGTAAAGTTCTTACAGACATTCCCAAAGCTTTGTCTTCTAGGTAATTCTCTATTCTGTCAAATTGACAAAATTATCCAACACAGATGGATATGTTTAAAATGATTCATTCTTAGTCATTTAACTCTAAAATTTGAAGCACAGACTCCTCATAAAGCACATAAGTAACTTGTTTACAGATACTAAACTTCCTAGAAGTCCTTCTATCAATTATTCTGCACTAATGGTGTTGTCTTGGAAACTTTCATTCTTATATGCTATTATGTGCTTAATTTCTGGCCCTTAAAAAAAGATAAAAAATTGTATGAAAAACTATTATTTAGAAAAACTATCTGCTTTTCATTTTCCTCAACTAGGCCTCAACTATAATTTTTACATAGTATGTATTAGTCTATAAATATCTATGTTCCATGCCACTGAGGAAATACTTAGTTATTTTAAGTTAGCATCTATTGTGAAAAGAATTGAAACAAAGAGGTGTGAAATGATAGAAGAATTAATCTTTGTGTTGAGGAGCAGTTAGTAGGTTGTATATGAACTTAGTTGAAGTGAACCAATTCTGTTCTTCCATGAAAGGAAGGCAGAGAGAAACAGGGAAGAAGTGGATTTGAGCTGTCTTAGTTCTTTTTCCAGAAATTGTTCCATAGAGATTATTTTCACCTGGAGCTTCCAACATGTTAAATGCAAAATAGGTATAGTCAAAAATAACTGGGAAGAAAATAATCAGATTATTAAGTTGCTAACAATTTGGTGAGTAAACATTATTGTGATGTACCAACAGAATTTTTGTGTGACTTGGTACAATTTTCCTAAAAGTGAAATTGGACTGTGGCTTTGCTAAACACTGTTCTTGCCCTCTTCTGCCTAGATCTTATCTAGTTTGTGGCAAATGTATTCCACCCAGCACAAGAGCAGAACATAAGAAAGGCTAACAGACAGTGGTAATGAAATTGCAGTTATTCATCTTCTTTAAAAAGGATAAGAATGAAGACAAGCACAGTAGAATATCAAATGCCAATATTTCATAAAAGAAAATAAGTTTTCTAAAAACTATCTGCTGACATATTTGAAAGTGTGCTGGTCATATTTTATCAATTTGAAACAAACCTAGATTTGTCTGGGTGAGAGCATCTTAATTTAGAAATTGGCTCCATTATATTAGCCCATGAGAATATATGTAGTGAACAAGGATGTCATGAATTTAAAGAACAGGGTCTCGTGTTTTTCCTCACATTTTTATTGCACACATATGTGTATATGCATATACAGATATGTTCCTATGTAAACCATGTTTCATCAGTATAATGGTACCTGTATGTTTGGTGTTTAGGCTGTTTAGTACTGGTCAACCAATTGACACCCCCGCTCCTCAAGAAGACCGTGTCATCTTTTCTCAGTGTTCCTTATATTTCTTTATACTATAGGGTTGAGACTTCATGGGCTTTTATCTGTCTAGCTTGGCAGGTTCTTTGGTTCTAGTTCAGCTTATGTTTCAGCAGTAATATTGTAAGAATTTATTGGTATGGCTTCTGATATTACTAAGAGGCACAATCTCACAGCGAACTCTTTGATCCTCTGGCTTTTACAATCTTTCTGTACCCTCTTCCTCAATGACCCTGAGCCCTAGTTGACGTGGGTTCTAGATATATTCATTGACCATGGGCTCTACAGGTCTATAATTTGATCAGTTGTGATTTTCTGTAGTGGTCTGACTGTTAAAAAGATAAGTTTCTTTGGTAGGAGTGAAAATAAACTTACCTGTCAGTAAAACAAATGTTTATAGACTGCTTCAAGAGCCAATCATCACCTACACAATCCCCAATAGGAGATACACGCGACACCCTATTTTGAGTGGTTACTCAGGGATATCCAAGAAGTTCTAAAAACATATAGCTTATTGTTATTGTCAGTGAAAGCTAAGTCCCTATCACTGTGAGACACCACACCATTCAGTCACAGGATCCAGAAAACCTTGGTCTGGAATTGATCTAAAAGCCTCCTTTCTGATCACTAGCTTTCATGGTAGGAAAGGCAAAATGCAATTTTCCAAAGGAAGACATTACCCAGCTAATACACCTATGAACCTAAACAGTCACTCATATGGCACCTTAGTAGCAACAGACAGCTGTGTAATTGCCATAAGACCTACTAAACAGGCCACAGTTTCCAGAGCTAATCCTGTACCAGAACTCTCCATACCCAAATACCACTGAGAGACAGATGGTCTTCCAGGAGTGATGACTCACGTGTGAAGACAGGTAAGACCACAACTTCTGCTCTAATTCCTGGCCCAAGAGGGACCCACTCTGGGCTATTAAGACACAGGAACTAAGGAAAAGCCTAGGACAGGATTCTTCTGGTTTACATCTGCACCCAGAAGCTGACCCTGTGCCACCGTTGTCCATACCCAAATTCCTCCCAGAGATAACTGGTCTCCTAGGAGTACTGATACACAGGATTGCAGGAGAGACAAACCACAGTCAGAGACAGCAAGACCAGCTAAAAATATAGGTGATAGATGGAAAGAGGCAAAGGCAAGAACATAAGCAACAGAAACCAAGGCTACTTGACATCATCACAACACAGTTTTTCCACCACAGTGAGCCCTGGATACCCCAACACAACAGAAAAGGAAGACTCTGACTTAAAATCACATCTTATGATGATGATAGAGGAATTTCAGAAGGACATAAAAAAAACTCCCTTAAAGGAATACAGGAGAACACAGGTAAACAGGTAGAAACACTTAAAGAGGAAACACAAAAAACTCTTAAAGAATGAGAGGAAAACACAACCAAACAGGTGAAGGAATTGAACAAAACTATCAAGGATCTAAAAATGGAAATAGAAACAATAAAGAAATCACAAAGGGAGACAACTCTGGAGATAGAAAACCTGGGAAAGAGATGAGTAGTCATAGATGCAAGCATCACCAACAGAATACAAGAGATAGAAGAGAATTTCAGTTGCAGAAGATACCTTAGAAGACATAGGCACAGTTAAAGAAAATGCAAAATGTAAAAAGTTCCTAATCTAAAACATCCAGGAAACCCAGGATACAATAAGAAGAGCAAACATAAGGATAACAGGTATAGAAAAGTGCAAAGATTCCCAACTACAAAAGGACCAGTAAATATCTTCAACTATTATTGAAGACTTCCCTATCCTAAAGAAAGAGATGCCAATAATAAGAAGACTATAAAACTTCAAATAGATTGGACCAGAAAAGGACTTCCTCCTGTTACATAATAATCAAAACACAAAAAGCACAAAACAAAGAAAGAATATTAAAAGCAGTAAGAGAAAATAGGTCAAGTAACATATAAAAACAAACCTATCACAATTACACCAGGCTTCTCACTAGAGACTATGAAAGCTAGAAAATCCTGGGGAGATGTCATACAGATCCTAAGTGAACATAAATGCTAGCCCAGACTACTATACCCAGCAAAACTTTCAATTACTGTAGATGGAGAAACCAAAGTATTCCATGACAAAACCAAATTTACACACTATCTTTCCACAAATCCAGCCCTATTTGGAATAATAAAAAACCCAGGATAGAGAAAGCTATTCTCAACAATAAAAGAACTTCTTGGGAAATCACCATCCCTGACCCCAAGCTGTACTACAGAGCAATAGTGATAAAAAAAACAACTGTATGGTATTGGTACAATGACAGGTAGGTAAATGGAATAGAATTAAAGATCCAAAAATGAACCCACACCTATAGTCACCTGATCTTTGACAAAGGAGCTAAAACTATCCAGTGGAAAAAAGAGCATTTTCAACAAATGGTGCTTGTTCAACTGGCTGTCAGCATGTAGAGGGTGCAAATTGATCCATTCTTATCTCCCTGTACAAAGCTCAAGTCCAAATGGATCAAGGACCTCCACATAAAACCATATACACTGAATCTAAGAGAAGAGAAAACAGGGAATAGCCTTGAACACATGGGCACAGGGGAAATTTTTCTGAACAGAACACCAATGGCTTATGCTCTAAGATCAACTATAAACAAATGGAACCTCATAAAATTGCAAAACTTCTGTAAGGTAAAGGACATTGTCAATACAACAAAAAAGTCAACCAAAAGATTGGGAAAAGATCTTTACCAATCCTACATCTGATAGAAGGCTAATATCCAATATACACAAAGAACTCAAGAAATTAGACTCCAGAGAATGAAATAACACTAATAAAAATGAGGAACAGAGCTAAACAGAGAATTGTCAACTGAAGAAACTTGAATGACTAAGAAGCACCTAAAGAAATGTTCAACATCTTTAGTAATCAGGGAGATGCAAATCAAAAAGACTCTGAGATTCCACCTAACACCATTCTAAATGGCTAAGACCAAAAACTCAGGTGACAATACTTGTTGGGGTGGATGTGGATAAAGAGTAACACTCCTTCATTTCTGGTGGGGTTGCAAGCTGTTACACCCACTCTGGAAATCAGTCTGCCTCTTCCTCAGAAAATTCGACATATATATGATGACCCAGAAATACCACTCTGGGGCATATACCCAGAAGATGCTCCAACATGTAATAAGGACACATGTTTACTATGTTCATAGCAGCCATATTTATAATAGCCATAAGCTGGAAACAACCCAGATGTCCCTTAACAGAGGAATGGATACAGAACATATGGTACATTTATACAACGTAATACTACTCAGCTATTAGAAACAATGACTTTATGAAATTAACTGGCAAATGGATGGATCTAGAAAATACCATCATGAGTGAGGTAATCCAGTCACAAATGAACACACATGGTGTGCACTCATTGAAAAGTGGATATTAGCCCCAAAGTTTAGAATACCCAATATTCAATTCACAGAAGATAGGAAGCTCAAGAAGAAGGAAGACAAAGTGTGGATGCTTCTGCGCTTTTTAGAAGGGGGAACTAGATACTCATCGGAGGAAAATGGAGACAAAGTATGGAGCAGAGACGGAAGGAAAAGCCATTCAGAAACTGCTCCACTTTGCGATGCTTCTTATATAGTTGCCAAAACCAGACACTATTGTGGGTGCTGTGAAGTGTTTGGTGACAGAAGCCTGATCAAATTATCTCCTGAGAAGGTTTACAAGAACCTAACAAATACAGAGGTGGATGCTCATAGCCAACCATTGGGTTGAGTATGGGGTTCCCAATGGAGGAGTTGGAGAAGGGACTGAAAGAGCTGAGGGAGGGAGCAACAGTGTCAACCATGCAGAGCTCCTGGGGCTCCCAGGGATGTGATCACCAACCAAAGCGTACATACAGAGGAACCCATGGCTCTGGCCGCATATGTGCCATTGGATGGCTTTGTTAGACATCAGTGGGAGGAGTTGCCCTTGGGCCTGAGGGGGTTCGATCCTCAAGTGTAGGGGAATGCCAAGGCAGAAAGGTGGGGAGTGTGTGGGTGGGTTGGGGAGCACCCTCATAGAGGCAAAAGGAGGTGTCATGGGATAGGTAGCTTCTGGAGAGGAGTTCTGGAAAAGGGATAAGATTTGAAATCTAAATAAAGTAAATATCTAATAAAATAAATAAAATGAAAAAAAAACCTACTCAACAGAGAGGAGACCATGCATGGTATTAGAAATGTAGTTAATAACACATTACTCGTGAAATCATATTTATTGGAGGAGAATGTACAACCAATAATTTACTAAACCAGTATAATTTCAGTAACAATCTAGTTACTTCTTGACTGGAAATGCCAAGTTCAAAAGCAGAGACTGGGGAAGGTCTCTGAGTACATTTCTTAACTGAAGTTACTAATTCTGCTAAGAATGCACACTTTTGGAAGACCTTTGAGAAGCAGAAAAACCAAACACAAAATAATTCAGGAGGAAGTATTTTACTTTTTCCTTCTCTCTCTCTCTCTCCTGACAAAGTTCACATCATGGTCCACAACAGAAATGTTGAGACGTAACTCTCTATGATTACATAACAGGTAATGAAAGGTAGCTTTGGAACTGAGCATAAGTGAATGAGTTGAGTAACATAGCTTCTCACTCACTGTTGTGCTGAAAGGAGAAAATAATCATCATAATTTAGTTTAAATAAATATCTGAAACCTAGTACAAGAAAGTTAAACCTAGCCTCCTCTAAATTATCCAAACAGAGCAATTTGAAAAACTCACAAAACACTTCTTATAAAAACCCATGCAGAGAAATTCCCAAAGAAAATTTTAAAAATCCAAAAACAAACTAAAATAAAACCTTTCAAACATTATGTTGTAAAATCGTCTATCATTTTTTTGGAAAAGAAAGGCAAGAATTCAAGGAGGTGATCACATCACATCCACAGTCAAGAGGAAAGTATGAATACACTCTTGCTGCTTCGCTCACTTTCTTCTCTCAAACTATTCAGGACACTCTGCTCACGGAACGGTGCTGCCCACCATCAGTGTAGTCTACAATGCCAATTAACTATCAAGGTAGCCCTCCACAGACTGCCACATACCAAACTGATCCAGGTACTTCCTCCTCAAAGTTCTTCTCAGGTAGTCATAGATTGTGTCAAATTGATGAGTAGAGCTAACAAGCAGCAACGTTATAACAGCTTAATATTTCTTATTCTTATTTTGCTTTCTTTCAAAAATTTGGCTGAAAAATGTGAGTATATATAAACAAAAGTACCAAGTATCTCACACTAATTATGGCATTTCTCATTTTGTGTTATGACTGTAGCAAGATCAGGTTCAATTTTATGTGCAGACTGTTAATTAAAAATGAGCACACAGGCTAGTACATCTAGTACACCAAAGGTCACTCTTGAGAGAAAAATATGTCCAACTAATAACTGAGTGTTATACAAGATTTATCATTTGTTAGCCATTTTCACATACATGCTGGGCCTTCCTAGGAACTAGATTTTACCAGAGGAATTATAAAATTCTTGCTATTAAAGTGACTTAGTATATATGTGAGGGTTTTTGCAAGATTTTTATAATAAACTTAATTTTTAAAATTAATCCTGCTGGGGAAATTTGACAAATTTATCTGTTTTTACTATGGAAAGTATCAATTAAATTTGATGATATTATGAAAAATAAAGTATTATTTAAAACAGTTCATTATCTATCATCATTCTGACATGTGAAAAAGTATTAATTAACTTTTATTATAGAACCCTAGTGTTGAATTAATGAACTCCAGATTTTATGAGTTTTCTTTGTTTTGAATTATATAATACTGAGT
This sequence comes from Hylomyscus alleni, assembly GCA_019843855.1. Classification (NCBI taxonomy): domain Eukaryota; kingdom Metazoa; phylum Chordata; class Mammalia; order Rodentia; family Muridae; genus Hylomyscus; species Hylomyscus alleni. The sequence continues at coordinate 7,519 of JADRCC010576925.1, forward strand.
TAAAATCTTATTTTTTATCAAATTTTGTGGTTTATAATATTTAAACAAGTCTTTGTCAAGTGTAGTGACTATTCCTGGTTGTCAACTTGACTCTATCTGGAATGAACTACAACCCAGAATTGGAGGGTTTACCTGTGGGCAAAATCGGGAGGCTGAGAGATACAAGTTTCTAACATGGACCTTGGTGTGGAGATCTTGAGGCATAGTGGCTATGAATCCCAGAAGATTAAGACAGGAAGATCTCCGAGTTCAAGGTCATCTGGGATTAAAGATGTGATGGCATACACCTTTAATCTGGGCTACACCTTTTGCTAGAGACCTACATTGGAAGAAGGAAGGCCTTCTTTCTTCTATACCTGCTTGCCTTATGGGACTGAGCAACTGCTAGATCCTTGGACTTCCATTCACAGCTGCTGCTGACCATTGTTGGGAGTTGGACTACAGACTGTAAATCATCAATAAATTCCTTTACTGTACAGAGACTAGCATAAATTCTGTGACTCAAGAGAACCTTGACTAATACATCAAGGAACCAACATTTTAAAAACAAAAATTGGAAAGTCAGTGCCTTTCATGGATGCTGCAGGCTTTTTCTTCTTCCCTTCTACCGATGTCTAACGAGTTCTAACACACTCCTAGAAATCCTAATTCTTCAAAGACATTTAAAAATCAGCATTAATCTACTTCCTCTTTGTTCTCATGAAGGATTTTGTGCAGGGATGTCATAGCTGTGAAACCACAGGATTGTTACTTTCTTTTCTATGGTGGTAGCCCAGAATCAAGGCCAACAACTTAAAGGCATTGTCATAACTCCCATTTCCCAGTACATCCTGAGCAGGAAACAGGCCCAGGGAAATCTGGTAATACAGTGTATTTTAGCATATTTAAAGGAAACCCAATTTGAGGTAAAGGATCCAAGAGTCAACTTCCCTGAAGAAAGAAGCTGTGTGTCAGGTATGTGTTCTTTGTTTTAAAGGCCAGAAAATAATGTTGCTGTCTTCAGAACTAAATCTCTAGCTATGTTCTACTCCTCTAAATTTCATGTTGTATTTATGTAAATGTAATTTATTAAAGAGTTAGAATAATTATTATCTAAGGTATTCTATCACATTTTTGAGAAAATAGATTAAACCAGACTTAATGACCTTAGAAAATTCCTTTCACCATTGCTTCTCACTCTTGCTACTTGTCAAGCTCTTCCTTGAATTTCTTGAGAAAATGGATATAATGGAAAGAATTCTGTGGTTATCTTTATCTTATATTTGAGTAAAGTAGGGGCATACAGAAAATTCTCAGTAAACATTGGAATTAAGATACATCACACAAGATAAAACTCATAATTGGTATCATTACAGGCTAAAAACTTATGGATACAAATAATTGACCTTAGGAGAGAATCTAATTATTACATGTTTTATGAACTTGTGTGTCTACCTATAAATGCTAAGATATTTTGAGGAGTATGTTAAAATATTTCAAAGTCCAAAAGATTCACAATCCAAAACACTTCTGGTTTCTGTTTCCAAAAGTAGGTGTAAAAGCTTTTTATAGTACCCAGAGAAGTGGTTACAGAATACAACTCAGAATCATTAAAATCAACTGACACAGAAATATTGCTTGTGGGCCAAGAGTTATGTTCTAGCAAGTTCTCTAATTTATTCTGATATGGAAGGAGGTTGACAAGAAATGAGTTGTAAAATAAGAACTGAAGTGAAAGTTTTTCTGAGCAATTATGGCATTATGATGGCACTTCAATTTTGGCATTGTAAAAGATCTGACCTAGTCTCAGCCAAGAGGTTTTCTCTATAGGCAAGAATGGGAGGATACACAGACAACTGTCCATTTTTATTCATGTTCTCTTAGAGCAAGTATGTTTCTAAAATACATGAGTCTTCTGTAAATCAATGTTCATGATGGTAATGCACCAAAACAAATGGATTTCACCTTCAATATAAGTTAGAATCATTTGGAGCTCATGTTAAAGAAGGCATACATTTGAACCACTCTATGTTTGCATTTCCTTTACCTGACATAAGACGATGTCTTTTTCGCATTCTTAGATGATCCTAATGCACACTCAGGTTCATGTTAGAATTATTAGTAAGTATTGCTTGCTGTCATTTTAGTAGTTATTTGAGATTTAGATCATTCCATCAATAAAGAACTGGGCTCCAGTCATAGCTGAATATTTCTATAATAGGCTCTCCCTCTGTGCTTTAAGCTTCTCTATATGTACACTAAAAACTTTGTTACATGATACTGACATCTGTGTATCTGGATCTTTTTCCTCATTAGAATATATATTGTGAGGATCCTGGAAGCTGGAATTGTATTATCTATGGGTGGAAGAACTTGCAAGAGAAGGGTCTAGGTTCTTTCTTACCTGGAATTTGCTTAGTCTTCCCCTCCCTTTTTATTAATCATTCCATTCATTTACATCTTAAATGATATCCCCCTTCCCAGTTACCCCTCCACAAACCTCCATCCCACATCTGCCATCTCCTCCCTCCCTTTTGCCTTTATGAGTGTGCTCTCCCACACACCCACCAACTCCTGCCCCACTGCCCCAGCATGCCTCTACGCTGGGCATCAAACCTCCACACTGGGCATCAAATCTCCACAGGAACAAGGGCCTCCACTCCCATTGATGTCAGAAAAATACATCCTCGGCTACATATGTATTTGGAGCCATGGATCCCTCCCTGTATACTCCTTGATCGGTAGGGTTGCCCCTGGGAGCACTGAGTGGTCCAGCCAACTGACATTGCTCTTCTTATGGAGTTGCAGTCCCCCTCTGTTCCTCCAATTCTTCTGCCAGGTCCCCAACCAGGGTCCCTGAGCTCAGTTTGATGGTTGGCTCCAAGCACCCACTTCTGCATTGGTCAGTTGCTGGCAGAACCTCCCAAGGAACAGCCATATCAGGTTCCTGTCAGTCAGTGCCTTTTGGCAACAGCAACAGAGTTGAGTTTGGTGTCTGCAGACAAGACGGAAACATCCCTGCATGGCTTCCTTCAATCTCTGCTCTATTTTTTGCCCTTGTGTTTCGTTTAGATAGAAAAATTTCTGGGTTAAAAATTTTGAGATGGGTAGGTGGCCCCATCCCTCAACTGGGGCCCATGCCTTTCTACTGGAGGTGGTCTCTACAGGTTCTATCTCCCTTTTGTAGAATGCATTTTGGCTAAAATCATCCATGTTGGGTCCTGGGAGTCTCACTCTTCCCTGGTGTGTGGGACCCTCCAGTGGCTAGCTACATTTTCTCATCCCCAACTGTTACATATTTTTATTTGATTTCCTGACCCTCTTGTACCATTCTTCCGTTCCCTCCAGTACCTCATACTGCCCCCTTTATTTCATTCCCCTCCTCTCTTCCTTCTAGGTCCCTCCTCCCTCCATCCGTGTGAAAGAGGAGGAAAAGATTTTAAAATTCCAATCCCCCTTGACAACCAAGGAGTATAACATTAAGAGTGTGTCAGTACATGATTAGTTTTTTCCTACAAATTTGGTATTCTCATGATCTGCAAAGCAGCTTAGATTCTCTCAGTTGTGAGCATCCCCACTAAGACTTCTGCTTTTTACAATATTTCCCTATTGGTTTTACCTCACTGAGCCCACACAACGAAAAGCTCATTCTGGAGATCTCTGTGGGAGGGGTCATGTCTTCTGTTTTACTGAAGCATCCATAAGTTGATGATTGACTTCTTGCATGTAACAAGTATTTAACACACGGGAAAGGAATATAATTAGATTTAAGTACTATTTGCAAGGGAAGAGTGAATGAAAGAAAAGACTGATTAAGTTGATGGTAGTAATAAAGAGGGTTTGCTCAGGACCACTCTTTCCAGGATTGACATACATCAATATATCTTCACATCAAACTTGAGATGGTGGTTTACTATTTTAAACTCCCATAAAAATGTATGTTTTATCACTTGGTCTTGTCAGTTTTGTCAGCTACAATCAGGATGGATCATTATATTGTGCCTTTGATTATTATTTTCCCAATGATTAATGATGTTGACTATCTTTTCCTGGATTTATTGGCTTGGAAGAAAACTAATTCTCCCTCTTTCAGCAACCAATGATTCATCTAGCTGTTCATCTAGAGATAAGTCTATGGGAAATTTCTTCTATACTCATTAGCATGTCAAATTATATAGTCACTGTATACTGATCTTATTTAAGCTACCCTATTCTTGATATTTAATGGGTGATGTCTTCCTTTAATATGTAGTAGACACTAGCAGCAGACTTTCTGGTCCTCTGGTCATTATTCCTTTCCTTCCTCTCTTTTATTATGTTCTCTGACACATTCTCTCTCTCTCTCTCTCTCTCTCTCTCTCTCTCTCTCTCTCTCTATATATATATATATATATATATATATATATATTTGTGCATTTTGACTGGTTGTAGACCTATGGCAATAGTCTCCACCTTCTTCAAAAAGAAGCTTTTTAGTTGAGGAGTAAATACTACATTTAATTTGGGGTATAAGAATAGGAATTTAGAAGACAAGGTATAGTGGTAAAGGAAAAAGGCAATGATATGCTCTCTTCTAAGATCAATGTACTTTTTATACATGGAAAATTTTGCTCAGCACCAAGTGTACAATACTGAATCTGAGATCTCTTCTACTTTGTGTCCCTAATCTATTTAGGCAACTGTTGTTTCCATCAAGTATGATTACCGCTACTACACAATTAGAGATATTTTAGGGCTATTGACAGTTCTTCTCCCTTGCAGCTTCTGATAATGTGAGAACTAGCTCTCAAGAAACTGATATCTCTAGATCATTACCAGATTAATTCTTTCAAATGCTATGAAGTACATAGTGGCACCAGCAGTAAGATTTTACCTTCCAGTTTTATGAGATAATCAAAGCTATGGCAATAGTATGTATTGCTTTAGGAATCTTTTGATTCCCTCTAACAAAAGACATTTTCAAGTCTGTCACTGAGATATCTGATAGAAAGTTTATGGAGTCGGACAGGCGTGGAGACTCTTCTGGAAGGATCGCCGCGGTGGCCGCCCAGGGAGAGCCGCAGGTCCAGTTCAAGCTCGTCCTGGTGGGCGACGGAGGGACCCGGAAGACCATATTCATGAATCGCCACTTGACGGGCCAGTTTGAGAAGAAGTATGTAGCCACCCTGGGCGTGGAGGTGCATCCGCTCGTCTTCCATACCAACAGAGGACCCATCAAGTTCAACATGTGGGACATGGCCGGCCAGGAGAAGTTCAGGGGCCTGCGCGATGGCTACTACATCCGAGCTCAGTGTGCCATTATAATGTTTGAAGTAACATTAAGAGTTACTTATAAGAATGTACATAACTGGCATAGAGATCTGGTATGAATGTGTGAAAATATCCCCATTGTGTGCCAACAAAGTGGATATTAAAGACAGGAAAGTGATGGCAAAATCGGTCTTCCGCCGAAAGAATCTTCAGTACTATGACATTTCTGCCAAAAGTAACTACAACTTTGAAAAGCCTTTCCTTTGGCTTGCCAGAAAGCTTATTGGAGATCCTAACTTGGAGTTTGTTGCCATGCCTGCTCTTGCCCCGCCTGAGGTGGTCATGGATCCAGCTTTGGCAGCACAGTACGAGCACAATTTAGAGGTGGCTCAGACGACTGCTCTCCCTGATGAGGATGATGACCTGTGAGAAAGTGAAGCTGGAGCTCTGCGTCAGAAGTCCAGTTTTATAGGCAACTGTCCTGTGATGTCAGTGGTGCAGCGCGTGTGCCACCTTATTTAGCTAAGCAGATCGTGTACTTCATTGGGATGCTGAAGGAGATGAATGGGCTTCGGAGTGAATGTGGCAGCTAAACATACCTTCATTTTTTTGGACTTGCATATATAGCTGTTTGGAACAGAGTTGTTTCCTTTCTGAATTTCAAAAATAAGACTGCTGCAGTTGAATCACAATATCCTCTGGTGAAATCTTGTTTGTTACTGTCATTCCCATTCTTTTCGTTTAGAATCAGAATAAAGTTATATTTCAAATAATCTAAAAAAAAAAAAGAAGAAAGTTTATGGTTCCAGTGATAGCACTAACACTCCACATGGTGTAATTCCAGTCAAATTATATATAAATATGTATGCACTTATATGTACTATGTGTATTAATAAAGTTATGAAATAATACACTTTCTTATGTTTTTCTTCAAACACCCTTAGTACCATCTCTTTCTTGGTCCTCCCTTCCCTCTGTAGTTCATCTGTCCCCCACTCTGACTAAGCCAATACCCCCTTTTATCGTTCCTGCTTTTAAAACACTCATGTTCTGCTATCCCTCTCTTTAAAAATCCCTCTCTATTTTTCTCTCTGAAAGTTCCTTTCTCCTACTCTAACATCTGTTGTTACTGTATATTACATAGGCAAATCCAAGGATTCATAGCTAATTTTTATAAAGAAGAGAGTGTTTATCTTCCTGAACCTGTGTCACCTTAGTCAATACAATGTTTCTCATTACATTTATTTACCTTTAAATCTTATTATTTCATTTTCTTTACATTCAAATAGTATTCAATTTGTACATATACTCAATTTCATTACCCATTTATCTGTGGAAGTGCAGTTCGGTTTCCAGTTTCTGGCTATTGGAGTAGGGAAGCTAAAAATATTGCTGAGCAAATATCTGTGAACAAGGATGTCAAATCCTTTATGAAAATACAAAGGACTCATATAGTTCTGCCATATAGGAGATCTACTTTCTACTTTTGAATTTTTTTATGATGGTTTTCATAATGACTCTGAGTTTGTGCTTCAAACAATAGTTTATAATTACACACTTTACCCACATCTTTCCCAGAATTTGTTGTGAATTGTTTTCTGGACCTTATCTAATCTAACTGGGATAAAATAAAATTCTCAAAGTACCTTTAATTTTCATTTCATTGATGAACAATGATTTTGAACATTCTTGAAGATATTTTGTAGACATTTTAATTTTCTCTTTTGAAAACTTTCTTTAAATTTCTAGCCCATGAATTATTTGCTTGTTTGTATACTTGATTATTTTTCTGTTCTTTGAATATTCTAGATATGATTGATGGTATCTCTCATTCTGTGGACTTCCCTTTCACTCAGTTGCTCATTTCCTTTATTATACATGAGCTTCTTGGTTTAGTGAGATCCTACTCATATACCATTGGCCTTAATGACTGAAAGAATAGAGTACTGATCAGAAAGTTCTCTCCTGCATCTAAGGTTTATAAGGTGTTACCTGTATTTTCTTCTACAGTTTCAGCAATTGAGTTTTTTTAATTGAGACATTTGATCTATTTGGGATATATATATATATATATATATATATATATATATATATATATATCATACATACACACACACATACACACACAAATATATGTATATATATGTATATATACATATATGTGTATATATATACATACATATATACATATATGCATACATGTATATGTGTATGTATATGTATATACATATATACATACATGTATACATATATATACACATATGTATATATGTGTGTACCTCCTATAGATACACAAAGTTAAATATATATATATATTATATATATATATAAACACACACACACACACAGTATTTTAGAAAAAGAAGCCAAAAATACACAAGAACAAAGAAGCAGCATGTTTAACTTTGTGTTTCTATAGGAGGACATCCAGCTTCCCCAAGGACATTTGTTAAACATGCTGCTTCTTTGTTCTTGTGTATTTTTGGCTTCTTTTTCAAATACCAGATGGCTATTATATTGTGCACATGTTAGGGTCTTCTATTTGTTCCATTGATGTACATGTCTGTATTTGGCTGGGCACCACCAGAAAACTTCTAATAATGATCAATATTTTCAATAGTGTTGCAAGTTCCAAAAATCAACTCACAAACTCAGTGGGTTCTATATGCCAATAATAACATTGTTAAAAAGAGATCAATGAAACAATCTCATTAAAAAGACTGAAAAGAAAATATGTCAAAGACAAAAACCTAACCAAGGACTTAAAATACTTCTACAATAAAAATTTTAAATATCTGAAGAAAGAAACTGAGGAACCCATTAGGAAATGCAATAACTACCCATGCTTAGTTTTGATAAAATGTTCAATTTATTAAAAACAATTCATATTTTCAGTACAATCCCAATTAATCTCCCCATTTCATTTACTGCAAATGTAGCAGAAAACATCCTAAAGTTTATTTGGAAACACACACACACACACACACACACACACACACACACACACACACACAAAGACACAAGACATTCAAAGCAATCCTGAGCAAAGAGAATATTGCTGCAAGAATTATCATAGCAGACTTCCTAATACCTTCCAGAGCCACGGTATTAAAACACCAGGGTATTGGCAAAATGTACCTGTCCTTGTTCATATAATTTTCCAAATCTATGATTGGTTTAGTTGTTTTAATAATATTCAATGTTAAGAGTTCTTTATAAATTTAGGATACATTATTTGGCACATGACTTGTTAATACCTGCTTTCTCTGTCTATTTTGGAGACAAACTATGTAGGTAGAAAAAGAAAAAGAAAAACATTAACAATGCCTGTTTCTATATTTAAATTTATGTAATTTATTACTATTGTTAACACTCCTTGATCCAAATTATGATCATGTTCTCTTGAGAACATTAATTATAGAGTTAGTACATAGTAATTTTATTAACAGTAATTTCTATTTAATGGTTAGTTTAATACACACACACACACACACACACACACACACACACACACACACACAAAGCAATAAAATAATCTCAGACCATAATTGCATGGTAACATTTTTCTTTCTATATAAATGGATCTTTCTCTCAATACACCAATACATAATTAACAATGATCTTGTCATTAACCCACAAAACAGCCATAAACATTTAAACAAAACAAACTAGGCTTCATTAATTCCAAACCAGAAATGATAAGTACTGTGGTTGAACCCAAGAGAGGTTTTCAATAAATTGAAAAAGCCCTGAAAATGGAAATTTATATTTGTAATGCTAAAAAATGTAAAAACAAACCCTATAGAGATAAACATTTGACAATTTAGTGCACAAGTATTTATGTTTAATTTTGAATTATTTCCCCTATTTACTTCTTTAGCAGCAACACATCAAATATCCTATAGTGTAATACTCCACTCAACACTGATCAATGAATTATGTAACAGTATTAAATAGAATTAATTAGAAGTTTAATGAATCATTTCTGTCCTCATTTATTATATAGTATAATTTTCAGGAACTGTGTAATTATGAATTACCGATGAAAGAACAGTTAATGCAGTTTGTTAACCTTGCTAAGAAGTAACAATACACAATAAGTGACTGCTTCTCTGTTATTAGCACATGGTTATGGATTACCAATGTTTTAATTAACTGGAAAAGTAGCATTGAAGCTGTAATTGATATTCACTGTAAGCTAACAATTTCTTATCTCATCTTCGTTCATACATATCATCCAAATGTAGTTTAAGATTCAGAGTTATTACTTTTTATTTTATATATTTTCTATTAAATATATATTTCTGTCAGCCTCTTAGTTTGCAGGTAATCATATCCACTTCAGAAGCATACTTATGTTAAGTGAATCTCACTTTATACCAGATTATTTAACATGAATGTTTCTGCATATTTCCTTGAGGAACATACACAACTGCCTTATAGTTATTGTGATAATCTAGAAAGTATTAGTCAACAGTCCTAAATTACTATTTTTATTACCTTCCTATTTCAGAAGCTGAAAAATGCACAAGCTGGAAAAAAATCTAATGTCTACAACTTGACATTTCCGTTTCCAAAACTACATATATATTTAGTTATATACATGTATGTGAATATATGTGCATATATATGTATATATATAATATACTAAAATATACACACTTGAATGATTAATAAAATATATATAAATATACTAAAATATACACACTTGAATGATTAATAAAAAAGAAGCCATGAATTTGAAAGAGAGAGATATGTAAGAGGGCTCGAAGAAAGGAAAGGGAGAGAAGAAATGATGTGATATTCTTATTTTTAAAAGAAATGTTAAAAACTTAAAAAGAAGAAAAGGCAGTCATCTCTGCCTTCCCTTTGGATCTTTTTATGTCTAAGTATCTCTTTATAGCTTGACTGCCCAAAGAAGGTGACTTCTACTCTCACATGTGGTCCTTTCCTCTCAGATAATCTTTCCTGGAAATGCCCTCAGAAGCCTGCCCAGAGAAGTGAATTTCTTAGTTGATTCTGGATTCCATTCAGGTTACAATCAAGATTAACCCTTACACCACCGAAACAGATGGAAGCAGTCACCCAAGCTGAAGTATCTAATTTTGCAGGCAATAGAGATATATATGAATAAGACAAATTTCTTTCAGTAATGACCTTTAGATAGTAACAAAAAAAAAAAAAAAAACAAAAAACCAGGCAGTAATCAACTGATTCATATCGAGAAAACGAAAACAGGCAGCAATAAGCAATGTAAAGTACTAAACATTGTAATATTTGGGGCAAACGGTACAGGAAATTCAAGGATCACAAGCCCTTTACTGTTCCTGAAAAGAACAAGACATCTTGAGAAATATTCAGCCTGTCAGAAACAATATTGGAGATATGGGGCCTGGATGCTGTAACTTCTGCTGAAGTCACTGGGAAAGACTTAATTTAAACTCAAGAGATAAACGGGCACTGGCTATGTTTTTCTCTTCCAATTCTGACCGGAATTTTTAAAACATGGGAAGTGGAAACAAATATGACAGAATATCAGGTAGCAGTATAGTTAACATTCCGCATTATAGAGAAGAAAAACAGAATTTACCATAGATCCTAGAATTTGAAGCCATTTTAAAAAGAAATATACTGGTAATATCCTATGTTCATTAAGGTAATAAACACTCACTGAAATCAAGGATTTTCTTATATATTTGGTGTTTTGTACTACACACAAATTAAGATCTTGCCTTTCTAATCAGAGACTTGTGAAGTGTGCTGAAACTCTGATATCTCCTGAATTGTCTAGCCAAAGCAGTTTTTGAAATTGTAAAAACAAGGACTCAGAAAACAACCTCACCTAACACGACTTCACGTCTAATTTATCAAGTGTATAATAAAACATTAATTTTGCATCTGTGTTTAGATTCACTCCTTTTTCATATATAATTTTTGAGTAAAGGTATGAATAAACACTAATATTAATCCTCTAAAGATTGCTAATCAAAATGCATATCTAATTCTGAGAAGGTAAATCCAGAAGGAAGCAACACAAGTCTTTGTTTGGTTTGGTTTTTGTCTTTGTTTTTTTTTACAGAATTGAAATTTTATCCAGAAATACTTTATAAAATTTCCTAAGGGCCAAACTTTACTTAGAAAAATATTTCATGATTCATTTCATGTCTGACACACATTCCTTCTCTTTTCAGTCAAGAAAATGTAACTGGCATGCAGAAACAAAGGGATGAAATGTGCACTTTTGCACGTTTTCAGCTCCTGGTTGACTAGAAAATTAGGATTGTCTGACATTCTTAATAGTTGTTAAATTATTTGCAGAACTAAGTAGAGCACACTTAATTATATCCGGGCCAAGAGACAAAGTTAGATCAAATTTAACACAGTTTGACAATTGTATTATAATTAGATATAACTTGTAGTTTATAGGCTCCTACCAATATCTCTGTACTATGCTTATACATTTTCCCTTTCCACTACACTCTTATTTTTTATCTACATAAATCTAATTTTCTGTTACAAATTCTATTAATTTCCAAACACATGAATAATTTCCTTTAAATATTGATTCATTTTTATTTTTTAAAAAATATTTTCATGCATGTGTCTATGAATGTGTATGTGACTGTGAGTACAAGTACCCCCAGAAGCATCAGATGCCATAGATACATTCTGAAGCAAAAGTTGTAGGTGTCTGTGATTTACCCAAAGTAAGTATTAGAAACTGAACTGGAGTTCTATGAAAGAAAGGTACTCACACTTAAACACTGAAACAACTCTTCACATCAGATGAAAATAATTTCTTTTATTCTCCATATTTTAATACATTTTTACTCACTTAACATACCACTCCCAGTCCCTCTCCCAGTCACCACCTCACACAATCCTTCTCCCCATCCTCTTTCTCCTTCCCCTCTGAGTGGTTGGGAGTCCCTGGGAGTGTACTCCTATCCTGGCAGATCAAGTCTTTGCTAGGCCAAACACATCCTCTCTCACTGAGACTAGACAATGCATCCCAGCTAGAAGAACATACTGCACGTGCATGCAACTACTTTTGGAATAGGCCCTGCTGCTGTTGTTTGAGACCCACATGATGACAAATCTGCCCATTTGCTACATATGTGCAGGGAGGCCTAGGTCCAAGCGGTATATATTTTTTGCTTAGTGGTTCAGTCTCTGAGAGAACCAAGGTTCCAGGTTAGTTCACTCTGTTGCTCTTCTCTATGGGGCCTGCAATCCTTCCTCCTATTCTTCCATAAGAGTCCCACAGTTCTGTCCACTGTTTGGCTGTGGGTGTCTGCATCTCTCTGAGTTAGCTGCTGGGTGGAGCCTCTCTAAGAACATTCTTGCTGGACTCCTGTCTACAAGCATAACAGAGTATCATTAATAGTGTCAGGGGTTGGTGCTTGCCCATAGGATGGGTACCAAATTAGGCCTGTTATTGGTTGACCAGTCCTTTAGTATCTGCTCCATCCCCCTTCTCTGCATTTCTTGTAGACATGATAGTTTTGGTTAGAAAGTTTTGTGGGTGGCTTGGTGTCCCTATCCCTCCACTGGGGTTTCTGCCTGGCTATAGGAGGTGACATCTTCAGGTTCTATATTCCCAATGCTGTGAGTCACAGATAAGATCACCCCAGGTGATTCTTGACCCCCTCCCTTACTCAGCTTTATGTCTCATCCTGGAGATGCCACCCCCACCTCTCTACTCCCCTGTCAGCTGCAGAGATCCATTTATTTCCATGGCCATCTCTCCTGTCCCTCAGCATACCTGGTGCTGAGAACCACCCATCCCCCCAACCCTCTCCCACCAGTTTCTTCCTTCTCTCTGCCTCTTATTACTATTTCATTTCCCCCTCTAAGTGATATTCAAGTATCCTCAATTGTGCTTTACTTCCTGCCTAGCTTTCTTTGGGTCTGTAGAGTATAGCATGGGTATACTGAATTTTATGGCTAATATCCACTTGTAAGTGAATACATACCATGTATTTCCTTTGGCAACTATGTTACCTCACTCAAGATGATATTCTCAAGTTCCATGTAGTTGCCAGCAAAATCCATGAAGGATATCTAACTTGTTTTCGATTTCTGGAAATTATAAATAAAACTGCTATGAACATAGTTGAGCAAGTGACCTTGTGGGATGGTGGACCATCTTTTGGCTATATGCCCAGGAGTGGTATATCTGGGTCCTGAGTTAGAACTATTCCCACCATTCGGAGAAACTGCCAATTGATTTCCAAAGTGGTTGTACAAGTTTCCACCCCCACTAGAAATGAAGGAGTGTGCTCCTTGGTCCACATCTTCCACAGAATCTGTGATCTCTTGAGTTTTTGATCTTACAAATTCTAATCAGTGAAAGAGTTGCTTTGATTGGCATTTTCCTGATTCTAAGGACTTTGAATATTTCTTTAAGTGCTTCCTGGCCATTCAAAATTCCTCTGTTAAGAATTCTATGTGTAGCACTGTCCCCATTTTTAATTGGGTTATTTGGGATGTTGGTGTCTAAGTTCTTTATAAATTTTGGATACTAACTCTCTCTCAGATGTAGGATTGATGAAGATCCTTTTCCAGTCTGTGGGCTGCTGATTTGTCCGATTGACAGTGTCCTTTACCTTGCAGAAGCTTTTCAGTTTCATGAGGTCCCATCTATCAATTGTTGATCTTAGAGCCTGACCCATTGGTGTTCTGTTGAAGAAATTGTCTCTTTGCACCAAGGCTTAGGGACCATTAAAGTAGAGGGTATTAAAATATTATAAGAGCCAGATGAATTGAGAAGTTTACTTTAAAATTGTGTTTCCTAGGAATTTCAGAATTGACACCTGTAAAGTCTCAAGAACAGGAATGCTTAAATATAAGCTTAGCAAGGACAACTCTAATAGACATGCTAAATCAGACAAGGGAAAGTTCACCAAAAATGTCATCTCTACACAAAGTGCAGGCAACTGAAAATGCTGAGAGTGGGAGAAATAGTTCTCTTCATAGAAGAAATCAATAATTGGTTATACAATCCCCAAAGGTAAGGCCTGAAAACACATATTCCAGTAACATTATACAGATTTACAAGGCTTTTCTTATGTATTTTTGGCCATTTGAGATTCCTCTGTTAAGAATTCTATGTGGCCGGGCAGTGGTGGTGCACGCCTTTAATCCTAGCACTTGGGAGGCAGAGGCAGGGGGTTTTCTGAGTTCAAGGCCTGCCTGGTCTTACAGAGTGAGTTCCATGACAGCCAGGGCTACACAGAGAAACCCTGTCTTGAAAAACCAAAAAAAAAAAAAAAAAAAAAAAATTCTGTGTGTATACTGTCACTACTTTTAATTGGGTTATTTAATTGGGTTATTTACACATACACATATACATAGACATGAGTGTTACAACAATTAAGAAATAAAATGTCATTTGAAAGAAAACAAGAAACAGTATATGGGAAGATTTGGATGGAGAACAAGGAAGGGGTAAATTACATAATTATATTATAACTTCAAAGAGTAAAAGGAATAATTTTAAAAATGAATATCAAATTATTATTTTAATTTTGACTTTTTACTTTTTATACTTTAGCAGCTTGGGAAAAAGGATTTGAAAACAAGAATTGAAGGCTGAATAGCCACTAAGTAAGGCCCAATAGGCGGAGTGAAATGTGAACTACAGGGTCATCAGATAAATAAAAACAGATTCCTCAACTTAATGGAACTCTCATTACTCCATTCTCCCATTGTTTTTAGAAACTTCAATTTTAAGGGTTTGTCAGAATTTTTCAATTATTTTACTTTATGAGAATAAACTTCAAGTTAAAGGAAACCATTATATTTTTCTACTCAAATAGAATGGGAAGTGATATATCTACTTTTAGAATTTTTTTGAGAATTGTTTATTTCGTTTTTTATTGGCTATTTTCTTTATTTACATTTCAAATGTTATCCCCTTTCCCAGTTCTCCCTCAGAAACACCCTATCCCATATCTCCTCTTCCTGCTTCTATGAGGGTGTTCTCCCACCCACCCCCTCCCCACTTACCCGCCCTGGCATTGTACTACACTGGGGCATCAAGCCTTCACAGAACCAAAGGCCTCTCCGCCCATTGATGCCAAACAAGACCATCCTCTGCTACATGTACAGTTGAGCCATGCTCCTACCATTTGTACTCTTTGGTTGGTGGTTTAGTCCCTGGAAGTTCTGGGGGTTCTGATTGGTTGATATTGTTGTTCTTCCTATGGGCTTGCAAACCCAGTCAGCTCCTTCAGTCCTTTAACTCCTCCACTGGGGACCACTTGCTCAGTCCAATGGTTAGCTGGGAGCATCAGCCTCTGCATGTGTCAGGCTCTGGCAGAGCCTTCCAGGAGACAGCTATATCAGGCTCCTGTAAGCTTGCACATCTTTGCATCCACAATAGTGTCTGGGTTTGGTGACTATTTGGAATGGATCCCTAGGTGGGGCAGTCTCTGGATGGCCTTTCCTTCAGTCTCTGCTCTGTACTTTGTCTCCATATTTCCTCCCATGAGTATTTTGCTCCTCCTTCTAAGGACTGAATTTTCCACGTTTTGGTCTTTCTTTTTGAACTTCATGTGGTCTGTGAACTGTATCTTGAGTATTCCGACCTTTTTGGCTAATATCCACTTATCAGTGAGTGCATACCATCTGTGTTCTTTTGTTACCTCACTCAGGATATTTTCAAGTTCCATCCATTTGCCTAAGAAATTCATGAAGTCATTGTTTTTAATAGCTGAGTAGTACTCCATTGTGTAAATGTACCACATTTTCTGTATCCATTCCTTCAAAAGAGGAATTTTTATGAATGTATTTATCAAAGACATTGACCTGTATTTTTCATTTTTGTTAGTGTTCACTTTATTTTTATTTCTATAATTTTGCTATCTGAGTAATATTGGCTTCATAAAAGAAATTTAGAGAAATTCTTTCCTCTTCTATTTTAACAAACATTTTCTTTTTATATCTATTAACCTGTAATTTTTGAAAAATATTGGTTTTAGTTTTTCTTTGAATATCTGGTAAAATTGTGTACTGAATCTATCTGGCCCTGCCTTTTTTGCACTTGGGAGATTTTAAATTACTGCTTTAATATCACATGTTATTATGAGTATATGAAAATTACTTACTTCATTTTCCTCTGTCTTTGTAGGTCATATATATCTAAAAACATATACATTTCTTTTAGATTTTCCTAGTATGGTAGAACATAGACTTTAAAAGTATGTTCTGATGATTATCTGAGTGCTCTTATTGTGTGTTGTAATGTCTTCCCTTTTCTGGCTAACCTCATTCATTTGGATCCTCACTTTTGATTAAAAAAACATCTTGCTAAAGGCTCTGTATTTCACAGATTTGTTTATTTATTTAAACTCTATTCTATGAATTTCAGGCTAGTTTGATTATCTTTTCACATTTACTTTTTTGTTATTGATTCATCTTGTTTTTCTAAGGTCTTCTGGTGATTTTAAGTTATTAATTTGAGAGCTTTCAGATTTTTGGTTTGGTGTAGCTTGGTTGTTGTTTGCCTTTTTTTTTTTTTTTTTATTATAGGCCTATAACTTTTCTCTTGGGTAACTGTCATTATACATTATATTTTGTGTTTTTAATTTTTTTCATTTCTACAAGTTTTACATTTCACTTTTTAATTCAAAAGATATAGTTTATAAAAGAAGGAAAGCAGTGGGAGTTAATATCAGGCTAGCAGTACTAACATATCATTTACTAGTTACAGTCTTTGCAATCTTACAATTGAACATTATAGGAAGACATAGACTGTAATATCCAAAGTGTTCATTACTTGTAGAATAATTTTATAAATTTCTATATTAGCCAATGCAGATGATGTCTGTTTCATTGATGCATTGCAAAAGCAATTGTTTCTTGACGGATAATGCATTGAGAAGGCTACAAAAGTGGCTCAGGTAAATTTCTTTCTTGATTTCTTCCTTCACTCAGTTTCATTTACTAGTGTATTGTTTAAATTCCAGAAGCTATCAACATCTATCAGTCTTATAGATGTTGATATCCAACTTTATTCCTTAGTGATTGTATAGAATTCAGGCTATTACTCCAACTTCATTACATTTTTTGAGACTTACTTTGTCTGGACTATTTTGATGAAAGCTACATGTTCTGCTGTGAATCTTATATATTCTTCAGTGTGTGGAATATTCAGCAAATAACTGTTTGGTCTATTTAATTTATGATATTATCTAACTCTAGAGTTTGTTTGTTTGTTTGTTTGTTTCTTTCTTTCTTTCTTTCTTTCCTTGATGAGCTAAATATTGATGTGAGAGGAGTATTAAATCACTCCCTGGTAGTTTGTGTAGTTTTAAATGTATTATTTTTTATTTTATGAGACTAGATTCTCCTCTTTTTGCTTCATTTAAGTTCAGTATTGAAATATCTTATCTTTTTTTTCTTTAGTGAGTATAAAATATCTCTCCTTATCTTCTGATGAGATTGGTATTAAATCTATTTTGTCAGATATTAGCATAGCTATGCCTGAATGTTTCTTAGTTCTGTTTGCTTACAATATTTGTTTGCTCCATCATTTTATCTTAAGTTAGTGTCTATTGTTAGGTGTGAAATTTATTTTTTGGAGTCAATAAAAAGTCATTCCTTGTTTTCTTATCCAATCTGTTAGTCCATGCTTCTTAATAGAGGAGTTGAGGTCATTTTTATTAATTAGTACTGAATATTATGCATAGAGTCTTCATTTTGTTGCTTTAAGTTATTTTTATTGTAAATTTTAAATTCAAAATCCTCAAATTACATGTTCTTTATGACTTCTTGGACATGCCTAATCTTCTCTTCCAGTGTCTTCTTTCAAGCATTCTCTGTAAAGCTTTTTAAAGGCTATAAATTCCATAAATCATTTGTCTCTGATGGAATTTTTTCTTTCTCAGTTAGTTATGAGGGTATATTTGCTGTTACAGACATTTGACCTTGTCAACTGTAGTCATTCTTTATATTCCAATATTTCTTGTGTTCATAATCTCCATTGAAAATTCAGCTATTATTCTTATGGGTCCATCTTTGTATGTGATTTTATCTTTCTTTCTTTACTCTTTCACTATTCTTTCTTTGTTCTATATATTTACTGTTTTAACCCTTATGAAATGCAGAGAGTTTCTGTCTCTGTTTCTCCCTGTCTCTCTGTCTCTCTCTTCTCTCTCTCTGTCTCTCTCTTAAGTTAGTTTTCTTCCCTAGTAAGCAACTCTTGTTTCTAGATTAGTCTTTTTTCTATCAACTTATTGAAAATATTTTCTATCACATTTACCCAGAAGTCATCTCAGAGTTCCTGTATGGTGTTTTATTGTTGTTTTTCTGACTTTGTTTTATCAACTAATCCAATTACTATTTTGAAATTACTGTCTTGTACATCATCTATGTTGCTTTTCTTAGAGGGTATTATGAGACTATCATTATGTGTTGGAGACTTTTTGATTTGGTTTTCATGCTTCTATTGAAATTAGGGATATACATTTGGAGTTATGTAATTGTTTCTCTTGTCAAATGAGTGACTGAGAATCTCTTTCCAGGCAAACAAACTTATCAGGCAGTTAACCAACTATGGAGGTATTTGGTTTAGTCTTTGAGTAAAGCAGCATTCACATTTGAATCAAATTTCTTGATTTACCCACACTAATTAAGGTTGCTAATCCTAGGATCAGATCATTTGTAGAATTAGAAGATTCTCACAGCCAATCTTTAGGAGTCTGATGGATATTCTCAGGAAATTTCTTTAAGCAGTGGGTGCTGGTCAGTTTTCAAATGCAAATTTAATATTCTTACCAGGGAAATAGGGTGGAGAAACAAAACTTAAAGGCCAGCATAGGTCAGATAGATGGTTCTCATACAGGTCATTGGATTGGGTGCAGTTGCTGGCCTGGTTTTAGTACTTCTATGTTGAGGATAGTCCTTGTGTGGCTCAGTTAAGCTGGAAGCAGGATTCTAGGCTCTATGAGTGGTACATTGTGGGTGAGTTGAGTTTGTGGAAGGATTCTATGATGCCCACACTGAAAATATATGACCAGACAAGGGCAAGGCTAGATTTGCTGGAGTTTGTCAAGTAGCCCCATCTGGAGAGGGTCAGTCACATAAGATTTTAAACTAGAGGGAGAGAGAAATTGAAAGAGAATTTTCTTCTTGCATGACTTTTAAGAATCATGATGATTTGTATTAACATTTATGTAAGTGAATTCTTGACTAGAATAATAGGTAAGGTTTTTACTTTTTGTGGAAATTCTTGCTTTGAAGGAGCATCAAACATATGAAAAGATTCTAGGGACTCTTTCTGAAAATCTTTAACTCTAGTCTCCTTAGTACTGGTCCATGCCACTCTGAACTCCATAAAAGTGAAGAATGCTAATAAGCAAGATAACTGAAAGATAACTATACCACTCAAAAATCCATTATACACATGAAAGCTGTATCCATGCAGCTCCCAATATAGCTTGTGCATAGCTTGGGTGTCTTTTTTCCCTAAGAACTATTAATCTTGTGGAGAATTCTGGTGACTCTTATATTGTTAGTATTATCCAGAGACTTGTAATTTTTTTTCATTTCTTGTAACTTTTAAGTTTCCCTTACTTTCTGAGATTTAATCTGCCTGTTTCCAGGAAAGAATATTTGAGTTTAGAGGACATTGTAAGACAACAAAGATTTCCATTAACTGGTATAGTCTTCAGATACTATTCTTCATGGTTTCTAATAGATAGATACTATAAAAGTAAATGAAATTATTGTTTATGTACATTGTTAAATAGTCTATTTGAGGCTATTGTAAGTGAAATTTTCATCTTAATTTTCTTTTCAAATAGTTTATTGTTTATGAAAAGATTTCTGATTTTTATGTATCTGGGTACTTATGTTTCTGAGGTCTGAACCCTGGGCCAAATATATACCAAGCAGATGTTCTGTCACACTCTACTGTTTTTAAAAGTTTATTTTGTATTTTACTTCTTCTAACTAGGATTTTGTTGCTGCTCTTAGAGTCTTTAGAATTTTTCTGTATGTGGTAACAATAGGCTTAGATGAAAATATAAAAAAAAGTTACATTTTTATGCTGTTGGCACTAATATAAGTTATATTATATAATATGTAATATAATATATAATAATATATTATATAAAATGATTAATCTTGGTTGTCAAGTGGGCTGATTCTAGAGTAAGTTAGCAAACACACATTTGGGCAAATCTATGAGAGTGGTCTTTGAAGAATTAACTGAGGGATGAGTATTTTCCTCCAAATAGAAAGCTAATTGAGGAGGAAGCAATGTCTTTTGTTTGCTTACCCTCACCTTTGCTGGGACATGCATCTACTTTGTAGCTTCCACCCCTGCCAGCCTTTGCAGAATCCAGATTCAGCATTTCAATGGGGATTGAAGAATAGTGGCTAAGTGGATCCTCAGATCTTCAACACAGATTGAAACTGGTGGAGCATCTAGTCTTATGGAGTAAGCAGGCTCTGAGCAGCATATAGGCAATTTCTGATAGATTATTCATCATATCATATAAACCAATATAATAAATTGTCTTGGTAATATATTCTCATTCCATCAGGTTTTTTTCCCTTTAGAGTACTCTAATACAAACTTGTATAAAAATGTAAGAACAAATTTCATTGTATTTTTTATAAGTAGTACATGCTAACAAAAGTTAAACATTGTTTGCAACAACTTGAAATAGTCTGTTAGGCCTGCACTGTTTATTGAAGATGCTTTCTTTTTTCTCCTGTCAAAGATCAACTGTCCGTAAGTGTGTGGTTTTATTTCTGGGTCTTCATTTCTAGTTCATTAATCAACCTATCTGTCTCTGTACCAATAACATGCAGCTTTTATTACTATTGCTCTGTAGTAAAACTTGAGGTCAGGGATGATGATTCCCCCAACCAAACTAAACTCATAATTGTCATCGTTCACAAAGCTCAAGTCCAAGTGGAACAAGGGCCTCACCATAAAGCCAGATACACTGGATCTAATAGAAGAGGAAGTGGAAAAGAGCCTGGAACTCATTGGCACAGGGGAAAATTTCCTAAACAGAATCCTAATGGCTCATGCCATTAGATTCGAAGATCAAGAATTGATAAATGGGACCTCATGAAACTGGAAAGTTTCTGTAAGGACATAGTCAAATCAGACATAAGACAAATCAGCAACCTACAAATTGGGAAAAATCTTCACTAACCCCACATCCAGTAGAAGGCTAATATCCAAAATATGTAAAGAACTCAAGAACCTAACCACTGAAAAACTGAACCACCCAATCAAAAACTGGTGTATAGAACTAAACTGAGAATTCACAAGTGAAGAATCTCGAATGTCTGAGAAGTGCCTACAGAAATGCTCAAAGTCCTTAGTGATCAGAGAAATGTAAATTAAAATGACCCTGAGATTCCACCTTACACCAATCAGATTGGCTAAGATCAAAACCTTATGTGAAAACACATGTTGGTAATGATGTGGAGAAAAAAGGAACATTCCTCCATTGCTGGTAGGATTGCAAACAGGTACAACCACTCTGGAAATCAGTCTGGAGGTTCCTCAGAAAATTGGAAATAGACCTACCTGAAGACTCATTTATACCACTCTTGGGAATATACCCAAAATATCCCCCACCATGTCACAGGGGCACTTGTTTCTATGTTCATAGTGGCCTTGTTTGTTATAGCCAGAAGCTGGAAACAACCCAGATGTCCAACTACAGAAGAATGGATACAGAAAATGCGATTCATTTACACAATGGAATACTACTCAGCTATTAAGAATGAGGACATCCTGAGTTTTTCAGGCAAATGGATGGAACTAGAAAATATCATCCTGGGTGAGGTAACTCAGACCCAAAAGAACATGCATAGTATGTACTCACTAATAAGTGGATATGAGTAAAAAAATAGTAAAGAATACCCAAGATACAGTCCACAGAAATCAAAAAGGTCAACAAGCTGAAGTGCCCAAGTGAGGACATCTCAGTTCCATTTGGAAGGGAGCAGAAAGCAATCACAGTGGGGAGAGAGTGAGGGATGGGAGGAGGTAGTAGGGGGGATAGGGGAACCTGTTCTGGTTTTGGGTGAGGGTAAAGGACTGGAGACCTAAGGGCCAGCAGAAAGAATGGAAACAGGCAACCTCAGGAGATAGGAGGTTGGGGGACCCTCCAGAGTATACCAGAGACCTGGGAGGTGAGAGACTCTCAGGACTCAAAGGGAGGGACCCTAAATGAAATGTCCTACAGTGAAGAGAGGGAATTTATAGATCCCACCTCCAGCAGAAAGTCAGGGCATCAAGTGAGGGATAGAGTTGCTATCCCACAGTCAAAACTCTGATCCATAATTGTTCCTGTCTGAAAGAACTGCAGGGATGGAAATGGAGAAGAGCCTGAGCAAAAGAAGGTCCATTAACAGGGCTAAAGTGGGATCTAGCTCAATGGGAGGCCCCAAGGCCTGACACTATTACTAAGGCTATGGAGCACTCACAAAAAGAAACCTATTATGACTGTCCTCCAAAAGACCCAACAAGCAGCTAAAAGTGTCAGATGCAGAAATTTGCACCCAACCAATGGACAGAAGCTGCTAACCCCTGTGTTTGAATTAGGGAAAGCTCGAAGAAGCTGAGGAGGAGGGTAACCCTGTAGGAGGTCCAGCAGTCTCGATTAACCTGTACCTCTGTTGTCTCTCAGACATTGGATCACCAACCAGGCAGCATACACCAGCAGATATGAGGCTCCCAACATATATATAACAGAGGACTGCCGGCCAGGTCTGGGTTCAGTCAGAGAAGATGGATCTAACCCTCAAGAGATTTGAGGCCCCAGGGAGTTTAGAGGTCTGGTGGGATGGGGTGGGATGGGGACATCCTCATGGAGACAGGGTGGGGTGGGGTTATGTGGGAGGAGGTATGGGATGTCGAAGAGTTGGAGAGTGGACTGGACGAGAATAAAATCTGGAGTGTTAAAAAAAGAAAAGGAAATAGAAATAAATAAATTAGAATAATAAAAAAAGAAATACTTTGCCTTCTGATTTTAGTGAAAATTCTTCATCAGTGTTCCAAAGTCTTCCTCTTACTAATCCATCATACAGCCTCACATTTTATATTTAATAGAATTTTTTTATACATTTCTAAATGTGCAACTCTCTTAGTCATCTCAAAAAATCTTAACCTCTGGACACAATAATATATTTTACTTGTTTACATGATTCATTTTTCTCTACTTGCCCTGCAATAGCAAGTTATATTTGACTGTAGAAATTCGAAAGTTTCTGATTTTATTTTCCCAATGTTTTTACATCTGAGATGCTGATGAAAGATAGCTAACCCAATGACTTGTACTGAATTATTAGAGAAGAAATGCAGTATTTTATTTAAAGGAGACGCAGAGGTAATAGCTGTAGGATCTTCCCGGCCCCTAGCCCCCCACTCCCAGAGTTCCTCATCCCATTCCTCCTCTCCTTGCCTCCAAGAAGGTGCTTCCCCCACCACTAGATCCCAGTTACCTGGGGCATCAGGTTTCTGGAGGATTAAGCACATCTTCTTCCACAGAGGCCAGACTAGGTAGTCCCCTGCTATAAATGGGCTGGGGGTCTCAGACCAGCCCATGTATGCTGCCTAGTTGGTGGCTAAGTCTCTGGTAACTCGCTGGGGTCCAGGAGAATTGAGACTGCTGGTCTTCCTATGGGGTGGCCTCCCCTTCAGTTTCTTCAATCCTTCCCCCAATTCGACCATAGGCATCCCAGACTCCAATTCAATGGTTGGGTTTAGGTACCTGAATCCACTCATTCAGCTGCTGATAGGACCTCTGTCAGCTGTTGGTAGGGCTTCTCAGATGACAGCTATACCAGTCTCTCTATCCAACACCTTACTTCTCCCTAATACCTCCTAGTTTACCTATTCTACACTAAATGCTAGTTTAAGGATTTTGTCTTTCTCTAAGTAGGAGTTAAAACTCAGCATCATAATAACTCTTGGCTCTCAATTATTAAGTTGCTATGTTGTGTATGCTATATTACATTATGAAATTAAAATCATAAAATTTTGTTCATGTTTAACAGAGTAGTGTTTTCTTTTGCATTTAAAAAGCAAAACCAAATAGGACCATATTCGTTGAGTTTCATCATAGACCAACACAGTTAATGGTGATACCATATTTTGGTGAAATTGTAAGATTAAGTTTTCAAACAGTACTGTGGGAATTTAACCATTAGTTAAACTCAGTGGGAGACCAGCTCCCAGAACATAGAAACAATGGGAGGCCAGTTCCAAAGGACCCAGAAACAAGGGAATCAAGAAGACTTGGCCCAAGAACCCAGAAACAACCTGGCCCAAAACAATTGCCAGGTGGCTAGCCGGCTCCTGGACCCTAGCATGAGCCAGCACCAATCAGAAACCACCTCGTACCTTCCCCTTACCCCAGTCTTCCCTTTTGCCCCAACAGCTGCACAGAAATAAAAAGATGCCTAAGACCTTGCTCTGGGCCAGACTCCTCTACCCCTGCAAGGGATATGAGTATCGACCCAGCTAGCTGGAATAAAAAGTCTCTTGCAGATTGCATCAAGTCCATGTCTTGGTGGTGTGTGGGGTCGTTGCTCCCGGGATTTGAGTGTGGGGGTCCCTCCGGGAATCTCACAAAATCACATGGAGTAAACTTGAATTAGTTAAAACTTTAACAACTATTTGAATTCCACTTGATACTAAAAGAAATCTTCATAAATGATATGCCTCAATTTCTCCAGATTTCTCTTACCCTCTCCTCACCCCCTTTCTGTCTTTTTCATGTTCTTTTGTTGTTGTTATTGTTGTTGTTGTTTCTTTTTTGTTTTTTGGGTTTTTTTGGTTTTTGTTTGTTTGTTTGTTTTATGAAACAAGGTTTCTCTGCATAGCCATGGCTGCCCTGGAACTCACTTTGTAGACCAGGCTGGCCTTGAACTCAGAAATTCACCTACCTCTGCCTCCCTAGTGCTTGGATTAAAGATGTGTACCACCACTACCCAGCTCTTTTTCATATTCTTAAAACAAAAGATGGAAAATAATGTTCTTAGTTTCCCAACATTAAATGCACATGACATTAATATCTAGATAGCATAGATGCCAACATTTCTCTTATTGATTCATAATTTGTTTCTGTTCAAAGTATCAGATTCTATGAAGCTCTACATATTTCAGCCTAATGTAATTTTAAATAAATATTACAACTTACTTCTTCCCTCCTAATGTAATTGAGGAAGAAATGTCTCTCTTATGAAAGGCAGAATAAGTTGGTAGGAAATGTAATGATATGGGAAATATCTCTGACTCTAAGTTACCAAAGCCTATTTAGACTGAAATCAAACTGCTTGCTCCAATTCTGACCAGGTCAGTAGTGGTAATCCTGCAGCCTGGCAGTCTCAAATATGAACCAGATACACAGAATTTCACAATAAGCTTTCCTTAGCAAATATATCCTTTAAATTGCTTGCATTTTTAGAGTATTTTAAAAATTTATCTAAATGAATAGGTTGATCATTTGATGTCCCAGTGTAGGGGAATGCCAGGACAGGGAAGCAGGAGTGGGTGGGGCAGTGAGCAGGGAGAGTGGGAATGGGATAGGGGGGTTTTCAGAGGAGATAAAATTTGCAATGTAAATAAAGAAAACATCTAATAAAAAAAGAAAGTCCAAAAAGAGGTAGTAGATAATAAGGATTAATTTTATTTTTAATAAGAAAAAAAAAATAATACCCAAGGCCTTAGGACCAAATTGCAAAGAACATGATCCACTGAACTCCTGTTACAGTTGGCTGCTACTGCGATACTTCAAAATATCACCTTTATTAAAGAACTGTTGCCTGACATGTTTCTTGGTCAATCAGTGGTTGTTTTTTATTGTTGTTGTTTTGTTTTGCTTTTGAAAGACTGATAATAAAGGTGGTATATATAACTTCATTGATATCTTTTCATAGAGGATAAAGGAAAGGTTACTCTGATCTGTGGATTTAGCACTTACCCTGCATACTGGCATACTGGCACACAAGGTAGCAAGAGACACCAGTGTGTTTTATTACCACATCTTTTAAGGAGGGTTTTTTTTTTTTTTTTGCAATGGCATGAGGATTATTTCGAGACTAGCTCACTAGGGTCGAGACTCATAACCACGCAGGGGAGAGAGGAGCTTGACACCTAGCTCAATAAGTGTAGGGTATTTAAAGGAAAAAAAAAAAAACATAAACCAGGGGGAGTGAGGGGAATTCCAACCCAAGTTATTCAGTCAGTTAGGGAGGGGAACATATTCATTTTAGGAATGTAATCTTCTACCGGTCAGCAGGATGGAAAGCTTTGTGAACCAGTTGACTTTCATTCCTAGTTCCGCCCTCATTGTGGTTCAGTCAGGAGGGGCAAGTTTTGGGAACCGGAACCCTGAGGCTCTGAGTGAGCCAAATTCCTGGAACCCAGAGCTCTTTAGTTTTTCTCAGTTTGCTAGGGATCATAAAAAACTTTTTTTTTTATATCTTTCATACTTTTCATTCCCCGCTTCTTCTAGTACATAGTTCTAATCATAGAACTAAATATCAATATCATCATAATCTGGATTTTCTTGGCCTTGCAAAGTATGGTATTGTTGGTGTAACATTAAAATCTGAACAGCACTTATTCTTTCCCTGACAAAAGCAACTAATCTATTTAGCACGCATGGAACTATAGTTAAGAGCAAGAGTAGGATTAAAAGGGGTACAGCAAGGGAAGACACCAAAGTAGTCATCTACGGGGATTCTTGGAGGTCAGTCAAAATATTTTTGTTCTGTCTATATTTAAATCAATGGCAGCTCTTAACTCTCTACAAGTCTTATGCTGCAATGCTATAATGGATGTTCCTGTAGCTGCCACTGCAGTCCCTAAGTCCCAACATAACTGTCAAGGGAACCCCAAACTCTCTTCTATAGCCAGGCACTATCTTACTAGGCTCTCAGGCTTCTTAGCTTCTCTTCTTTCCTGTCTTATCTCTCTTCAGCTCTCTAGCCTCTTATTCCTTCTGACTCTGCTCGCACTAGACTTTAAGGAGCTCTTTTTGTAATTTCGTGTGATCTTAGGTCTGTTTGAAAGAAAACTTTTTGGAACATAAACCTTAAAATAATAATTTCTAATTCTAACTTAATTGAATACTAAAATAAATAATAATAAGTATGTTATTTTTATGGAAATTCTTTGTTCACTGGATAGTAATATATGTGTGAGCAAATAGTTCCTTAATTTTGTTTTTCAGATGTTGCATCTTTGTATTTAAGAGTAAAAAAATTCGATTGAAAGAGGTGTTTGTAAAAGTAACTTTCATTCTCTAGATGTAGTTGTTATCGCAGAGGCTTACTGATGGATAAGCTCACCCTTTCTAGATCTTTCTGAAGTCTTGCTGGTTCAACTCAGTTGGTCTGGTTCAAACTCTTCTCCAAGCTCATCAATGAGGCCTCTCTCAGCTTATGACTGATTTTTTCTCCTTAGCCTCACACTAACTCTGGCAATCTGCTCTAATATTCTGGATCCTTCTCCTTCTCCTTCTCTGTTTTATTCTGCCTTCACCTGCAACCTGTCTCTGCAAAACTGTCATCTGCCTCCTTCTGCCCTCTCTCTCATCTCTGATTTCAACTGTCTCTGTTCAAACAAACTCAACTTTAGTGCACAGCACCCCCTCAACTGGACTGCATCATACTAAACTGCTCCCAACTGAACTGAACTAACTCTCTCTCTCTTTCCCTGCACTGCTTAAATATTGTCTTTTGCTCTATTTTCCTGAGATTTGGCCATATCCTATCTCTGACTCATTCTATCAAATCCTTCTCTGATTTGTCATTTTGTCTGCAATTAGACATCACTTCTACAAACTAATTTTACCTTCATTGTTTGGGATTAAAGGTATGTACTACGGACATATTCCAGCCAGACATATTAAAAGTGTATCATTCCAGCTGGATCACATAGACCTAGTAAATTCTTTGGATGTGACCCCTTGACAGAGAAGCGATGTTGCTGGATTAAAATTCCTCTACTGATGTTATGACTTGCTTTTCTGGTTTAATTCTCTACCGTTGACTTCATTTTGAAGACTGTCACCTTAAATCATTTTAACTTTTTGTAGTATGTCTGTAATGATACTGTAACAAGGCTCAAAGATGACATGAGAAACAAACAGAGTACATAAGCTCATAAATCTGGTGGCTAGATGCCAATTATCAAGTTGCCCATGTGTGGAAGACCTTCTCACTCTCATGATGCTGGTAGAACAACCCAGGTTTGCTTGTAGTATCTACTGTTTACTGCCTTTATCATCATTCATCAAGTTGTTGGCAGATTCCCTAATCATGTGGCCATCTCCTTTGTGTACTCTTGTTGGGGTGTGGGAATTGCCACACAAACCACTCAGACATGGATCTCAGTGAGACAGTGCTGGCTTATTTAATGCACACTCCAAGACTGATAGATCAGAAATGCAATGCAGACCAAGGAGCTGAACTGTGACACCCAGCTAGAATCCTATGGAGATTTTAAACCTGAAATCTTTAAACATCTGTGCAAAGTTATTTTACTAATCAGGATTTAGGGATAGTGGATTTCTTTAGGAGCATGTCTTTGTTGTATATTTATACTTTCCTCATTGCATGGAATATTCAACTGTGATGGGAAACTTG
>JADRCC010576926.1:0-23604 GCA_019843855.1 Hylomyscus alleni
TATATATTTAAATAAGCACATAAAGTTAAATACAAATTAAAATAGAAATGTATAGCTTAATTATGAGTATAGTTTAAAGTATAATTATAGACCTAATTCAAAATTTAAAACAGAAAGTGCCGGCACTTTCTAGAACCGAGTATCAAGACTTTCAAAATCTGGCTAGAGTGATGATTGGAGAAAGAAAGGCACACTGAGCAGGAGATGCATCATCTGCAGTACACCACACACGGACTCATTGAGGTTTCATGCACAGTTGGTCACACACATGTCCTTTAAGCTGGATTCCTTAACATCCTTATGTTCCTCCTTCCCTTCTGCCCTTCCATATTTCCACTCTCCTTTTCTAAAGTTTTTTTTTCCTCGTACAAGTAAAGTAATTCATCTTTTAGTCACAGAAGTTGTAGGTTTTAATCATTTGCGAACCATGAATGACTTCAAGTTCCTTTCCCACCTTTCTGACATTGAGATTTATTGTGTGTCAAGTCCACAATGTTTTGAAATGGAACAAATTAGATGCCAGTGTTGATGTGTGTCTCAATACCGTCAAACAAACAGTAGACAAGGGATATAATGATTGTTAATGGCAAATCTAAACAGAGCCAGTAAAGAAAAAGTGATTTTTAAGTCAACATTTGAAAAAGTTTCTATTTTATCCTTAATATATAGATATATAGAATCACAGAACTTGTAGAAATTATTCTTAATGAAAAACAAATCATCTATATGTTCCAATGCCATTATTTCTAGTATTTAGTAACTTGTTTCTATAATTAAATACCTGATTAAAAAAAAAAAAAAGAAAGTGCACTTTTGGTTCCCTTCCAGAGAACAGTCCACCATGGCCTTAGAATTATATGGTGACAGGGGCTAAGACAGTGCATTTCACCGACATAAAGTGAAGGGAACATGCCAGTAGTCATTTCACGTCCTCGAATTCTAG
This sequence comes from Hylomyscus alleni, assembly GCA_019843855.1. Taxonomy (NCBI): domain Eukaryota; kingdom Metazoa; phylum Chordata; class Mammalia; order Rodentia; family Muridae; genus Hylomyscus; species Hylomyscus alleni. The sequence continues at coordinate 944 of JADRCC010576926.1, forward strand.
TCAGTGCAAGACCTCAGCCCTAGGATAGGAGCCGGTTATAGGAAGGTGAATCTTATTATTTGAATTAATCTAATCAAAGTAATTATTTGCAAATATGTCCAGAGGATAAGATACTCTAGATAATTCCTCACAGAGCTCTCTCATGCGAAACTCCCATCATGCACCCTGGCAGTGCTGTGCATGTGGTGGGGAAGGGTGGGAAGTGTCCTGTGTTCCTTTCCCTCTCTCAGAGGAAGCAAGGTAGACCAGTACTCCTGGGGTGTATGCTCTCACAGCTCAGAGATCTACATGGAAGAGAAGCTGAGAATATAGTCAAAGTCAGACACCATACAGTATATACATGAGCTGCCTGTGCCTATGATTAAGGAACACATTGAAAAAGAGAAGTAGAGAAGTTCCACCCCTAACAAAGAAATGGCTACTGGACAAAGAGAAGAAACTTTGAGTCTCTCGGTCATAATTGTAGAACTTATTATATTGTCCTTAATAACTCTCATTTTATACTTAAGGTAAGAAAGAAGGAAAACCTCTCCACCAATAATAGTTCTGACCCTTGTCTGATTGAAGCACAAGAACTGAATCTGGTGGATGTCCTAGCTTGAATAATCAGAAAACGGAGATGAATGTACATTGGTATATTATCAGTCTTTGTTTAGCCCATTCAATTATTTTAATACTGTTATAGGGAAGGAATATGGGGTACCCAGGAAATGGCTCTCAGCACAACTTTACACATAATAGTAAATAAACTGAGTTTTCCATTTTATATAATTGCATTGTTTTGTCTCTTACAGGAACTCAGGTATCAACACTATATAGCCAGTACATATTGGTTATGTGATGACTTAATGGCAAATAATTTTAAGATTAAATTGTTTTAATTCATAGTCCCAGAAGAACAATGTGTCTCTCTCTGGTTAGCAGATAGAAAAAAGAATGAAAAGCAAATATCATCTCAAAATTTTAGTAGCTTTCTTCATTGATCTGACTTTTCAATTTGATTGGACTAACAGAAACTTAGAAAATTTATAAATAATTTTCCATGTAGCTTTATAACAGTATTTACAAAAGTGACTGTGATATATGTCTCATAGCTAAGAGGTAAGAGGACAGGTTCTAGGAATGGCTGTGAGAAAAGTCATGGCAATGGGAAGATTGGACCACATCCTGGAAAAAGAAATATTTCTACAGATTTCTATTCCTAATTCCAGGTTTTGCTCAGGAATTTGCCTGCTAATAACAACTGCAGTTTCTCAACAATTGGGATGCTAATTTTACCATAGCTGACTTTTGGGTCATTATCTTTGGACTGGGATTGTATCATTAATTCTACCTCTAGTCATCTAGCTTTTGCACTGATCTGTGGATGATACAGTAAGGTGATTTTTTTTGTATATATTTGATACTTTATTTAGTAAACAGAGAGTTCAATTAATATTTGTTATAACATAAACCTAAAGGTGATTAAAATGTACAACTCTGTAGACAGTGCTATATTATCATGGTTTCATATTATTCTGAGAATAAAATTTATAATTAAATTAAGTCAATTACCTTTCTTTTCCTGCCAATTTCTCCCTCCTCTAACTATAATGCCATCTATTAAATTGTTACTATTTTTGTTTTGCAATGAAATGTCAAAATATCATGAATATGTATACTTTTTCTTTCATTCATTTTTATTAATTAATTTGTTTTTTATACTCTGTAATTTATTCTGTCACCCCATCCACCCTCTAACTGTTCAACAGTTAGATACCATACCTCCTCCCCACCTATCTGTCTCCACATGGATGTCCCCACTCCCTACCACACCTCATCTATCAACACCCTGGGACCTCCAGTCTCTTGAGGGTTAGATGCATCATCTCTGAATGAACACAGACCTGGCGGTCCTCTACTGTATGTGTGTCAGGGGCCCTCATATCAGCTGGTGTATGTTGCATGTTTGGTTGTCCAATGTTTGAGAGATCTCAGGGGTCCAGATTAACTGAGACTGCTGGTCCTCCTACAGGATGGTCCTTGTCCTCAGCTTCTTGCAGTCTTCCCTAATTCAACAACAGGTGTCAGCTGCTTCTATCCATTGGATAGGTGCAAATATCTGCATCTGATTCTTTCAGCTGCTTGTTGGGACTTTCAGAACGCAGTCATGATAAGGCTCTTTTTGTGATAGCTCCATAGCCTCAGTAATAGTGTCAGGTCTTGGGACCTCCCCTTGAACTGCATGGATCATGGTCTTGTAGTGCTTTGAATTAGAAGTGTCCCTTAGTTTCATATATTGGAAGAGTTGTTCCTTGGTTGATGAAACCACGGAGTTTATGTAGGGGAGCCGTGCTAGAGGAAGCACAATATAGGGATGAACTTTTAGCTCACTTTTAGTTTGCAGTCTCTTCCTTTTTCCCGTTTACATTTGAAGCTGGAATCATTGCTTCTGGGAGCTACTCTGATTCCTCCCTGCCATAATTGACTCTGCCTTTGGAATGGTAATCACAAATAACTGTTTCTTTTCTTTGTTAATGGTATTCTTATCGCAACAGCAGAACTTTAAGAAGTTCTGTTGAAGATGGTAACATCTAGTTTATCTTCTTCAGTCTAGAGTGTCAAAAGGCAAAACTGTATGGAAAAAGAGTTTTATGTAGTTCAAACAAATCATTAATTATGAGTTCTTATTTAAAATCAGATTCAACTGCAAGTTTATATTTCATGTCAAAGACAACTGAAAACATTCTTTATAAATTAAACTCAATCACATAATTGAAAAAACCAACACTTAGAAGCAAATTAAACCTTACCAATATAAATCTTTTCTTCATAATTTTGAGTGTTAATGCTGTCAATATTGTCTGGCACAATATTACAGTGTTATTTTTAGAAAATGGTATATTTATAAAACTATACATAATAACATTATTACAATTATTTAATAATTATCCTATGAATTACTCAGTATCATTTGCAAAGACACTAAAAAAAACACACACGTAATCTATAAAGATATAATTATACATGAATATACTACCATATGTATATAATATGTACATACATGACATATAACACACATATATACATACTTACATTTATACATGGTGTATGTTTATATATGGCAAATGTAAGTATGGCATACATTGTATATGTATGTATATGTGAAAATGTTTGTGTGTATCTGTGTGTGAAATATTTCTATATAATTGTTCTATCTATTAACATCTATGTTGCAGTTTTACCTAAAGTTGAGTAGAAATCTTAAGGTTTCCATTAGTAATACAATCAGTTCTATCAGTCAGACTGACTGTAAAGCACCTGTGCATTTCCTACAAACTGATATCTAACTCAGTTCCACATAATATCTCCTAATCAAGCACTTATTTAAATTCTTTTCCTAGTATTCAACCCAAAGGAAGACATATGCTGTTCCCTCTACTTCTATCTTAGATTCATTGTTTAAAATTTCATGTATTTTCTCAAGCCACTTCCCAAACTTCCTCAAAAAAGCACCGACCAATGATTACACTAATAACTCTCATAAGGAAAAATGAAAGGATCTCTAGATTAAAGCAATTGATCCCATGACTACATATTAAATATATTTGTAGATGTTATAATTCTTTTATGATAAATACATAGTATATGTATACTATAAAAACATTAGCTAAATTGGAGAAAAATCTCACATTGAATGAGCACATTTTTTAAAGTAAAATATGTATTAGTTATTTTAGTGATATGTCTTGAAAAAATCTAAATCAAGGTATTGTTAATTCTAAATATTTAGAATTAGATTTTTGAAATATCATAGAAAAATAAATCCCCTAAATCAATGAAAAGTAATATCTCAACAACTAACTAAATAGAAAAAATGAAGTACATATTTGAGAAATTTACAGAGGAGTGTTTTTGAGTATGGTAAAAATTAAACCCAGTAGTTGTTTCATAGTAAGTCAATGGCCACACCTTAAGTCACAGAGCTATATTATGAATATCTGCTTTAAGAAAATCATTTATCATGACATTTAAATTTTTTATAAAAAGTTAACAATATGCATTGCAGCTTTGTAATATATGCATTTGAGTAATTTTTTTAAAAAAATCTATGTTTATTTGTTTATGTTGTGAACAGCTGTGTCATAACATTCAAATAAAACCAAAAGGGATTTTCTTTTAAATAAAAATTAGTGAAAGAGACTATGGGAACAGTAGAAATACTGACTGGTTCCGGAACTAGCAAAGATATTGTAGGAGTGATTAAACACCTGTGCTTAAAAGTCAGCAGACCTGGGGCTTTTTATTGGTTTCTTATTAACACCTTTCATATAAGAAATAAATCTTATGACAGTGCAGCTATTCGAAAGCATAGAGAGAAAATGAACCTGGTCTCAGAAAGCAATGTTTACAGAATCACTCAAGAACAGAATTACAGCAGTCTCAGACCTGACATTTCCAAGGAAATACTGAGAAAACCAACACAGAAATAGATTAAAATATTCAAAATTATTCTGGGCATTCATGGATAGTTTTGTTTAAAGTATAGTACAATTAAGTAATTAAAACTATAAAATAAAATAAATGAAAAACATCAGGAAACATGAATGAAAATAGAATTACAGATTGTATACCAAGAGTATATGGTGATATATATCTTGATTAGCCTTAATTATCATCTCAATCCAGTGTAGAGTCATCTAAGAAGAGAATCCCAAAGTGAATAATAATCTAGATCATACTAGCCTTGGTATGTACTTGAGAACATTGTCTTTGATGCTGACTGATGTAAGAACGCCCAGACCATTGTGGGTAGTACTATATCTAGGCAGGTTGTCCTGGGCTGTTAAAAGAATATGGTTAAATATGAGCCTCAGCCAGAAATCCGGGGTATAAGGAAACAGTTCCTTTTTGGTTGCTGCTCCAGGTTTCCACCTGAACTCCTTCTCTGAATTGGTGCTCTGAATTTCCTCAGTAGTGGTTTGTGAGTGAGACTGCAAAACCAAAGAACCATTTGCTTCTCCGGCAACATGGTTGTGTTGACAAAGAATCACAGCCAAAGAGCTTCTAGGTCTATATAATCCCTCTAGAATGCAGACATGTCCCAGATTACACTTGGATCTGACTGGAATACATGCTGTTAGTGCATACCTTCCCTTAAGGTCAGAATGTTTCATTATAACAACAAAGCAATAAAGGACAGTATAATATCATTTCAAATATAATTGGAATAAAATGATAGAAAAATATGGAAGAAATGGAAATGGTAAATAAGATATAAGATCTGAGAATGAAAACTGGATTCTAACAGATAAAATATGGTAAAATAAAATACAGAACTAAAGTTAACAACCCCATGAAAATCACAGCTCAAAGATAAAAGAAAATTATTCATCATATATATTGATTTATTGCTGAGTATTCAATGCAACAAGACAAGCATATGGTGAAGATTTGAGACTTGCAATTATTTCAGGGATCTCAACATCTTGAAAATACAACCTATCACAATAAATCATACAAAGTAAAAATACTTAGCAACTTGTGAATTTATTGAGACTTTGATAAAAACAAGAACAAGTAAGTCAAAATTTTGGGAATGAGTTAAACTGTGGGGTGGACATTATTCCCAGCATGGGCATGGTTAGTGCAGGCAGAAAGAAAGAATCTGGGGTAATCCAGAACCTGGTAGAGACTTTGTGACAAAACAAGCTTTGGTCTCTGAGAATATAGATGGTGTGACTGTCTTTTTCTGAAAGGTTTTGTTTAATTTACCAACATGGCTATTCTGACAAGGGGTCGAGTATGAAAACATTCTAGATATATAAAATCCTCCATGTTGCAGGAAATAACAAAAAAGAACTGCTAAGCTCCAGTGCTTTATCCAGCTACACTCTGTCCACCAACTCTCTGTTAGGGAGAGAGATCCTGAGCTCCCTTTGCTGCCACACCAGCCCCACACAATGACCATGCACTCTGTGGTCAGCCACCATACCACCCAGCAACCCACCCACTAGTACAAAACTCTAGAAGGTTATAATTAACAAGTCAGATTTATATATCCTTAAATTCTTAAGTCACAAAATGCCCACACAATAATTTCAGGGCCAACTGATAATGGTACAGCTGACCATCTAGATTAGACAAGTTATCCCAATGATTCTATCCTTTATGATATCAGCCACACTGGCTCAGGTTCTTCTTCTTGTCTGTCCGTCATCTTACTTTTTCCTCTCTTCTGTCACTCTCCATCCCTGCAACTACTAGCTCTGTTTCCCTTTTCCCTGTCTAATAGCAGGCCTCCTCCTGCACTAATATTCTAATGTAATTGGAAGGGGAAATCCTGGAATTGTAAATGCAATATTCGCTGGATTACACAGAATGCAAATATTCACTGGATACATTAGAATATGGCTGGAATACAGGCACACTCTTTATTATTATTATTATTAGATATTTTCCTTATTTACATGTCATATGATTTCTCCTTTCCCAGTTTCTCCTCAACAACAACAACAACAACAAAAACAGCCCGCAAAAAAAAAAAAAAAACCCAAAAAACAAAAGGAACAAACCATTGTTGCCTCCCCCTGCTTGCCACCCCAGCCTCTCCCACTTATTGGCCCTGGCATTCCCCTACAGTGGGGCACAGAACCAGAACCTTCACAAGGCCAAGAGCCTCTCCTCCCATTGATGCTCTACTTTGCAATCTTCTACTATATACATGCTGCCAGAACAATCAGTCCCACCATGTATAGTCCTTGGCTGGTGGTTGAGTCTCTGGGAGCTTTGAGGTTACTAGTTAGTTCATATTGTTGTTCGTCCTAATGGGCTGCAAACCCTTCAGCTCCTTGGGTCCTTTCTTTAACTCCTTCATTGGGGACCCTGTACTCATTCCAATGGATGGCTGTGAGCCACTATATCTGTATTAGTCAGGTACTGTCAGAACCTCTCAGGAAATAGCTATATCAGGCTGACTTGTCCTTCCTTCAGTCTCTGCTCCATAGTTAGTCTTTGCAACACTTTCCGTGGGGATTTTGTTCCCCCTTTTAAAAAGTAATGAAATGTCCACATTTTGATCTTCCTTCTTCTTGAGTTTCTTGTGGTTTGTGGGTTGTTCTTCCTCTATTCCAAACTTCTGGGTTAATAATCACTTATCAGAGAGTGCATACCATGTGTGTTCTTTTGAGATTTGGTTACCTCACGCAGTATGATATTCTCCAGATCCATCCATTTCCCTGAGGATTTCATAAATTCATTGTTTTTAATAGCTGAGTAGTACTCCATTGTGTAGATGTACCACATTTTATGTATCCATTCCTCTGTTGAAGGACATCTGGGTTGTTTCCAGTTTCTGGCTATTATAAATAAGGCTGCTATGAACATGGTGGAGCATGTGTCCTTATTACATGTTGGAGCATCTTCTGAGTATATGCCCAGGAGTGGTATAGTTCCTCCTGTAGAACTATGTCCAATTTCTGGAGGAACCGCCAAACTGATTTCCAGAGTGGTTGTACCAGCTTGAAATCCCACCAGCAATGAAGGGATGTTCCTCTTTCTCCATAACCTCTCCAGCATCTGCTGTCACCTGAATTTTTTTATCTTAGCCAATCTGACTGGAGTAAGGTGGAATCTCAGGGTTGTTTTGATTTGCATTTCCCTGGTGAATAAAGATGTTGAACATTTCTTTAGGTGCTTCTCAGCCATTCAATATTCATCAGTTGAGAATTCTATGTTTAGTTCTGTACCTCTTTTTTTAATAGAGTTATTTGGTTCTCAGGAGTCTAATTTCTTGAGTTCTTTGTATACATTGGATATTAGCCCTCTATCATATATAAGATTGGTAAAGATCTTTTCCCAATTTGTTGGTTGCCATTTTGTCCTATTGACGGTGTCTTTGCAGAAGCTTTGCAGTTTTATGAGGTCCCATTTGTCAATTCTTGATCTTAGAGCATAAGTTATTGGCATCCTGTTCAGGAAAATTTCCCCGGTGCCTGTGTGCTCAAGGTTCTTCCCCACTTTCTTTCCTATTAGTTTCAGTGTATCTGGTTTTATGTGGAGGTCCTTGATCCACTTGGACTTGATATTTAAACAAGGAAATAGAAAGGGATCGATTTGCATTTTTCTACATGCTAACTGCCAGGTGGGCCAGCACCATCTGTTGAAAATGCTGTCTTTTTTTAACTGTATGGTTTTAGTTCCTTTGTCAAAGATCAAGTGATTATAGGTGTGTGGATTCATTTCTGGGTCTTCAATTCTGTTCCATTGATCTACATGTCTGTCACTGTACCAATACCATGCAGTTTTTATCACAATTGCTCTGTAGTACAGTTTAAGGTCCTGGATTGTGATTCCACCAGAGGATCCTTCATTGTTCAGAAAAATTTTGTCTATCCTGGGTTTTTTGTTCCAGATAAATTTGCAAATTGCTCTTTCTAAGTCTGTGAAGAATTGAGTTGGAATTTTGATGGAGATTGCATTGAATCTGTATTTTATATTATCTGTAACTATTGTGAAGGGTGTTGCTTCCCTAATTCTTTCTCTGCCTGTTTATCCTTTGTGTAGAATACAATCATATCATCAGCAAATAGTGAGATTGCTTCAAGTTTCTCTCCATTTAGTTTGATGTTGGCTACTGGTTTACTGTATATTGCTTTTACTGTGTTTAAGTATGGGCCTTGAATTCCTGATCTTTCCAAGACTTTTATCATGAAGGGATGTTGGATTTTGTCAAATTCTTTCTCAGCATCTAATGAGATGATCATATGTTTTTTTTCTTTGAGTTTGTTTATATAGTGAATTATGTTGATGGATTTTCATATATTGAACAATCCCTGCATCCCTGGGATGAAGTCTACTTGATCATGGTGGATGGTCATTTTGATGTGTTCTTTGATTTGGTTTGTAAGAATTTTATTGAGTGTTTTTGCATTGATAAGGGAAATTCATAAGGGAATTTGGTCTGAAGTTTTCTTTCTTCATTAAGTCTTTATGTGGTTTAGGTAAAAGAGTAATTGTGACTTCATAGAAGAAATTGAGTAGAGTGCCTTAAGTTTCTATTTTGTAGAATAGTTTGAGGAGTGTTGGTATTAGGTCTTCTTTGAAGGCTTGATAAAACTCTGCACTAAACCCATCTGGTTCTGGGAATTTTTGAGTGGAGTATTGTTAAGCTTCCACGTGTAAGTAGGCATTCTGTTGTTTATGTTATTATTGAGGAACAGTCTTAGTACTTGTTGATCTGGTAGGATGCAAGGAATTATTTCAATCTTCTTGTATCTGTTGAGGCCTGATTTGTGACCAATTATATGGTCAGTTTTGGAGAAGGTATCATGAGGTGCTGAGAAGAAAGTATATCCCTTTGTTTTAGGATAAAAAGTTCTATAGATATCTGTTTCATAACTTCTGTTAGTCTTACTGTGTCCTTGTTTAGTTTCTGTTTCCATAATCTGTCTACTATGGAGAGTGGGGTGTTGAAATCTCCCACTATTATTGTGTGCAGTGCAATGTGTGCTTTGAGCTTTAGTAAAGTTTCTTTTATGAATGTAGATGCCCTTTGATTTGGAGCATATAGGTTCAGAATTGAGAGTTTATCTTGGTAGGTCATACCTTTGATGAATATGAAGTATCCCTCCTTATCTTTTTTGATCACTTTAGGGTGAAATAAATTTTATTCGATATTAGAATGGCTACTCCAGCTTTTTTCTTGGGACCATTGGCTTGGAGAATTGTTTTTCAGGCTTTTATTTTGAGGTAGTATCTGTCTTTGTCACTGAGGTGGGTTTCCTTTATGCAACAAAATGTTTAGTCCTGTTTATGTACTCAATCTGATTGTCTATGTCTTTTTATTGGGGAATAGAGTCCATTGATATTAATAGATATTAAGGAAAAGTAATTGCTGCTTTCTGTTATTTTTGTTGTTTGAGCTGGAATTCATGTGACTACCTTCTTTTAGTTTTGTTGTAAGATTACATTTTTGCTTTTTCAGAGATGTAGTTCACCTTCTTGTCTTGAAGTTTTCCATTTATTACTCTTTGTAGGGCTGGATTTGTGGAAATATATTGTGTGAATTTGGTTTTGTCATGGAATACTTTGGTTTCTCCATCTATGGTGATTGAGTGTTTTGCTGGGTATAGTAGTCTGGGCTGGCATTTGTGTTCTCTTAGGCTCTGTATTACATCTCCCCAGGATCTTCTAGCTTTCATAGTCTCTGGTGAGAAGTCTGGTGTAATTCTGATAGGACTGCCTTTATATGTTACTTGACCTTTTTCCCTTACTTCTTTTAATATTCTTCCTTTGTTTTGTGTATTTGGTGTTTTGACTATTATGTGACAGGAGGAATTTCTTTTCTGGTCCAGTCTATTTGGAGTTCTATAGGCTTCTTGCATGTTCATGAGCATCTCTTTTTTTAGGTTAGGGAAGTTTTTTTCTATAAATTTGATGAAGATATTTACTGGCCCTTTAAGTTGGAAGTCTTCCCTCTCTTCTATACCTATTATCCTTAGGTTTAGTCTTCTCATTGTGTCCTGGATATCCTGGATGTTTTGTTTTAGGAACTTTTTGCCTTTTGCATTTTCTTTGACTGTTGTGTTGATGTTTTCTATGGTATCTTCTGCCCCTGAGATTCTTTTACCTCTTGTATTCTTTTGCTGATGCTTGCATCTATGTTTCCTGACTTCTTTCCTAAGTTTTCTAACTCCAGAGTTGTCTCTCTTTGTGATTTCTTAATTGTTTCTACTTCCATTTTATGTCCTGGATGGTTTTGCTCAATTCCTTCACCTGTTTGGTTGTGTTTTCCTGTAATTCCTTAAGGGATTTTTGTGTTTCCTCTTTAAGGGCTTCTACTTGTTTACTCATGATCTTCTGTAATTCTTTACAGAATTTTTTGTTTCCTCTTTAAGGGCTTGTACCTCTTTTCCTGTGTTCTCCTGTATTTCTTTAAGGGAGTTATTCATGTCTTTCTTAAATTCCTCTAGCACTATCATGAGATATAATTTTTAGATCCAAATCTTTCTTTTCCAGTGTTTTGGAATATCCAGGACTTGCTGTGGTGCAAGTACTAGGTTCTGATGAAGCCAAGTAGTCTTTGTTTCTGTTGGTAGGATTCTTGCATTTGCTTTTTACCACTTGTTGATCTTTGGTGTTAGATATTCTTGCTGTCTCTGAGTAGAGCTTGTTTCTCCCATGGGTCTCTAAGCCTGTGTCAGTACTTCTGGGAGATCAGCTCTCCTCTGGTAAATCCAGGCAGAGATGGCTGTGGATCAGTTGTCTGTCCCAAGTCCTGGGGTCAGAGCACACCCTGGAGACAGGCTCTCTGCTTGTGGGAAAGGTGCAGAGAGGGCTGTGGGTCTGTTGTCCCTCCTAGGTGTGGTCTGAGGTAGAAATGATCCTGAACAGGCTGCTCTGTGACTTGTGAGGCCTGTGCCTCCTGGCTGGTCCAGCCTTAGAAAGTTACCAGGGAGAAAATGGCAGGTCTCACCCGGGGCCCTGGTTTAAAGCACTTGCTGAAGGCAGGCTCTCCACTTGCAGGGAAGGGGCAGAGATGGTTGCAGATCCACTGCTGTCACTCCTGAGTCTCTTAGTTAAAGCACTCCCTGAAGACAGGCTCTCTGCTTGCAGGGAAGGGATAGAGAGGGTTGCAGATCTACTGCCATCACTTGGGGGCTGAGAGGATCCTGACCCTGCTGCCCTGCACGACTAGTCGGCACACTCTTAATACACATATTTAATCCCTAAAAATGGAGTTAGGATTAATTTATAGAGGAAAGCAGTCATGTATGAAAGTGATATCTAATTGAGAGGTAGAGAAAGTGATGAATTAGAGAAAGATTTGACAGAATGAGTCACAGATAAGATAGTCCCAACACCCATGAAAAGACAGAAAAGAGATTCAATTTACGAGAATATCTCAGAGAGAGAGAGAGAGAGAGAGAGAGAGAGAGAGAGAGAGAGAGAGAGAGGAGGGAGAGAAAGGAAGGGAACGAGGGGGGGGGATAGGGAGAGGGAGAGAGAAAAAGAGGAGGGAGAGGAAGGAAGGGGAGGAGGAGAGGGAGGGAGATAGAGAGGGAAGGAGTTAGGGAGGAAAGGAGAGAAGAAAAGAAAGACAATTTCACTGGGACAGTTTTACAGAGACAAGTTACAGGTTAGGGCAGACTGAGCAGGAGAATGAAATAGAGTCAGAATATTAGCACAGATAAACAGCTAGTTTGAGGCCAAGCAGAACAATTTACTTAGAAACCAAAATAGGACAGTTTGAATAAGTCAGCTTGGAGAGGAGTTTGGGCCAGAACAGTTGAGGTGAACCAGAGTTTGGAAAAATATAGAAAGAGTGAGTTTGCAAACAGTAAGACTTGGAGTTCTAGATTAGATTGTAAGGACACTAGAAGCTTGTCTAGCCCTAGGGATAGGAGAGAGAGAGAGAGAGAGAGAGAGAGAGAGAGAGAGAGAGAGAGAGATGCTCTGAGCTCAGCTCAAGTCATATATTCATACATCTTGGGTTTGACTTTCATTATATCTCTTCATTTTAGGAAATAAAATAAACATTTACAATAATTGCTTACTGGTATTATTGTAGAAACTGGAAAGAATGTCAAGTCAAGAAAGTACTGCTTATAAAAATTTGGGGAGCTGGAAAGCAGGAAATGTGGAAGAATCATAAAGCTCTACTCAATTATAAATTATATAGAATTAAAGGAAGAAATTAGAATGGATATTCACACAACTTAATTGAATTATCCACATAATTTTACTAAATAATAAATTATGGAATGTTCTCTAAAATTGGAAAAAATAAACGTGTTTATATCAAGGTACATTGAATATTCAAAATGATGTATATATCCTAAGGCAGAAATGGAACATATAAAGCATTATATTAAATACATTAATTTATAATGAATTAAAAGTAACTTAAGATGAAAACTCGAATCAATTTCAATTAATAAAAAATATATTAACTACCTTTATTGTCTTAGTCAAGGTTTGTAGTTCTGCACAAAACTTCATGACCAAGAAACAAATTGAGGGAAGGATTTATTCAGCTTACTGAACTTACATTGCTGTTCATCACCAAAGGAAGTCAAGACAGGGACTCACACAGGGCAGGATCTTGGAGGAAGAAGTTGATGCAGAAGCTTTGGAGGGGTGCTGCTTACTGGCTTGCTTTGCCTAGCTTGCTCACCTTGCTTTTTTAAAGAACACAGGACTACCAATCCTAGGATTGCACAACTCACAATGGGCTGATCCCTCACCTCTTGATCACTAGTTGGAAAATGCCTTACAGCTGGATCTCATGAAGGTATTTCCTCAAGGGAGGTTCATTTCTCTGAGATAACACCAGCTGTGTAAAGTTGACACACAAAACCAACCAGAATACTCACTGAATTATAGAAGAAGAAAAACTAGAAAATGATTAGCAAGCAAATATTTTAAAGTTTCTAAATAATTTAGAATTAAGTAATTTATTCAAGGCATCCCAGAAAATCCAGTGAGATGGTTATTAAGTAGTGTGCCTGCTGCCAAGAAAGCATGCTGGCCTGTGTTTTGTTTCTGAGATCCATATAGAAAAAGAAAAAGAACAGATTAAAGAAGTTTGTCCTCTCTATATGTGCAAGAGTATGTGTTACTTCCCTGTAATGATAAATAAGTAAATAAATTCCAAAGAATAAGGTTGAAGTTTAAAGAAAGACAAAAATCAGAGTAATAGCTCAAAGATAAATAGTGCCTTCTATACATGAATGAGGTCCTAAGTTACAATACATAGTACCAACATAAAATGCCAGATTGGACTCCATTTTCCCAGTATCTTAACATTGGTAGTCAAAGACTAATGAACCAATCAACTCACCAGTCAAGCAGTCTAGTCAAAAGGTAGTATCATCAAAAGATGTTCAAGGAAGTTAATATTCTTTTTTGATATCAACATGAATACATATGGGTATATGCAAAGTATATTCTGCATATCCTCCCCCCCCAACACACACACAATTTCCACAATGGAAATGATAATTAAGGATGTGGCTTTAACACCTATATTCCAATATAGGTGAAAGAGTAAATTATATAGCATTAGTAAATTAATTCAGAATATCAGAAAAGCGTTAAGGTTAAAAAATAAATAGGTAAGTCATTGAGAGGGTACTCCTCAACCCAACCCACCAACTGCGTTCACCCCTACCTTAGCACGTATCTCCCTTTCCTGGGACATCAAATCTTTACAAGACTTGATCCTCTCACACTGAGGCTAGACAAAGTAGTCCACTGCTGAATATGTGCCAGGGGCTATGGATCAGCCCATGTATCTACGCTCTTTGGTTGGTGGTTTAATCTCTGGGAGCTCCCAGGGATCTGGATTAGTTGATACTCTTAGTCTTCCTATGGGGTTGTCAACCCTTAAGCTCCTTCAGTCTGTCCCCTAACTCTACCTTAGAGATCCCTAACCTCGATCCTCTGGTTGGCTGTTAGTGTCTGTATTTGTCTCAGTCACCTGCTGGTAGAAACTCTCAGAAGACAGTCATGCTAGGCTCCTGCCTACTAGCACAAGATGACATCAGTAATAGTGTCAGTGTTTGGTGCTTACCTATGGGATGGATCCCAAGTTGGGCTGATCACTGGATAATTTTTGCTTCAATCTCTGCTCCATTTTTATCCCTGTATTTCTTTTAGACAGGAACAAATCTGGCTCAAAAATTTTGAATGTAGGTTGGTCATCCCATCCTCCACTGGGAACCCTGTCTATCAACTGGAAGTGGTCTCTTCAAGTTCCATCTCTCCATTCCGTGGTTCATTTACACGATGGAATATGATGTTACAGTGTAGGGGAATGCCAGGGCAGGGAGAGAGGAGTGGATTGGTGGGTGGGGGAAGCACCCTCATAGAGGCAGGGGGAAGAGGGATGGGATAGGGGTTTTGCAAAGGAGAGACCTAGAAAGGGAAAAATATTTGAAATGTAAATAAAGAAAATATCCAATTTAAAAAAAATGAAGATACATTGAGTTTTGTAGGCAAACAGGTGGAACTATAAAATATCATCCTGGGTGAGATAACTCAGACCCAAAACGACATGCATGTTACATACTCACTAATAAGTTGATATTAGCCACACAAAAAAATGTACAGAATACCCAAGATACAGTTCACAAAACTGAAAAAGGTCAACAAGCTGAAGGGCCCAATTAGGACGCCTCAGTCCCACTAGGGAGGGAGAAGAAAGCAGTCACAAGTCGGGAGGGAAGGAGGGATCTGGGAGGGAAATGGGATGGGCGTGGGAGGAAGGTAACAATGCTGATATCGGGTTGGGGAAGAACACTGAAGTTCTGAGGGTCAGCAGAATGAATGCAAATAGGCAACCTAAGGAGGTGGGAGGTTGGGGCGACTCTCCAGAATATAGAAGAGACCTAGGAGGTGATAGACTCTCAGGACTCAAACAGAGGGATCTTAGATGAAATGACCTACAGTGTGAAGAGTAAACTTGTAGAGCCCACCTCCAGCAAAAAGACAGAGAATAGAATGAGGGATGGAGTTGCTATCCCACAGTCAAAACTCTGACCTGTAAGTGTTCCTGTTTGAAAGAACTGCAGGATTGGAAATGGAGAAGAGCCTGAGAAAAAGAAGTTCCAATAACAGGCCCAAAGATGGATTCAGCTCAAGGGGAGCCTCTAAGACCTGAAACTATCACTGAGGCTATGGAACACTCACAAAAAGGGCCTATCATGTCTACCCTCTGAAAGACAACAAGCAGCTGAAAGAGTCAGATGCAGATATTTGAACCCAACTAATGGACAGAAGCAGCTGACCCCTGTGGTTGAATTTGGGAAAAGCTGGAAGAAGCTCAGAAGGATCTGCAGTCTCAATTAACCTGAACTTCAGTGATTTCTCAGAGAGGGGATTACCAACCAGGCAGCATACACCAGCTGAATTTAGGCCTCCAACACATATACACCAGAGGACTGCTGGGTTTTAGTTCAGTCAGAGAAGATGCACCTAACCCTCGAGAGACTTGTGGCCCCAGGGAGTTTAGAAGTCTGGAAGGGTGGGGGTAGAAACATCCTCATGGAGACAGGGAGGCATGGACTAGGTTTGGATGTGGAACTATCAGAGGGTGGACCAGAGAGGAATAAAATTTGGAGTGTAAAAAAAAAGAAGAAATGTATAACAACAACAACAACAACAACAATAATAATAATAATAATAAAACTGAAGGGAAAAACAGCATATGGAAAAAAAAATCATCAAACCAAAAGAAAAAGCATGAATATATACTAAGTTAAAAACAAAACAAATACCTAACGACTATAGCATGTTTGATTTCATTTATATGAAATATACAAAATGGACAAATGTATAGAAATAGAAAGTAGACTCATGTTTACCAGGAAGTAGGGAAAAGAAATGTGGATATTGGTAGGATTACTTTGGTGGATGATTGAGAAGTTCTAAAATTCACAGTGGAGATAGCATTAGAACACTGTGAGTCACTGCGCAGTGGTAGGGCACGCCTTTAATTTCAACACTTGGGAGGCATAGGCAGGCAGATTTCTGAGTTCAAGGCCAGCCTGGTATACAGAGTGAGTTCCAGGACAGCCAGGGCTACAGAGAAACCCTATCTTGAAAAGCTAAAACAAACAAAAAGAACATTGAGAGTCTTGTAAATACTAGTGAATGCTAATTTAATACTATTTTAAAATGAGTGAAATGGTGAGTTTTGTCTCAATAAAAACATGAAAAGTAAAAAGATAAGTCATTGTGGTTATGATGAAAAAAACTTATATGAGCAAAAGAGGGAAAAATAATAATTTAAATTCAAAAAGCACCAATGACACACATACACACACACATACACACACACACACACATACACACAATTTAAAATCAAAGATTTCTGTTTAAAACATATCATTAAATTTCTTATAATCCTTGTGAGATTTACCAAGCCCAAAGAGAAGAAATTGAAGACATAAATTATTGAAATTACCAACATCAATTTAAAGAGAAAAGACATCATTATAGATCCAATAGATCTTTATTATATAATCAATATCTACATTCACAAATTCAAAATTTAGTTTTAAAATAATGAGTTCATCAAAGTCAGAAAAAATCAAATTTTACATAAAAGGATCTATATAACTGACCAGAACTATGTGTAATAATGACAGTTGCCTAAACTAGTTCCAAAAATATTGCCCTAGTTATATTCTCCAATGTATTCTATGAAATGTTTAAGAAGATATAATTAGTATTTTGCAAACTATATTCTCACAATAAAATGACAGCCATACAAAGCCTAGTTCAGACAATCAGCTCAGCATTTATAAAAATGTTTAAAAATTATAGATCACCATGTAACATGAATTAATGAGCATAAACATCAGCGAACAATTAGAAAATTAAAGCCAATGAAATTTGAAAAGATTGATTTATAGAAACTTGATGAAGCTATTCCAGGAATCCAAGGATGACTCAATATGAAAAATTAAGTATTAGTATATGAAATATATATATATATATATATATATATATATATAATCATAATGATGCTAATAGCAAATGTAAAACAAAAAAAGTGTGTGACAAAGTTCAGCATACATTTCACTGATTTCACTGATCGACAATAAGTAAACAAAAAACAACAACAAACCAACAAAAAGCCAAGAATCTGCCAAACTTCAGTTTTGAGGCTAGTTTACAGTAAGTCATCACTCGTGCATGAAGGTCATTCAGTGGTCAACCACTGACTGTTCTAAAGCTGTTCTTAAATTCCTGGAACTAGAAATATGCCCACTGATGGCTGGTGGATTTATGTGTGGCTTAGAGACTGCAATTACTCTTTGGGGACATTATGATTATTTTCTCCCTTGAGCAAAGACAAAAGCTCAGAAATTTCCTACAACACAACTATATACCAACCATGGCTCTTACATTAACATCTGTACAGGTTCCCAAACCACCATAGGTGAGCTTGGCTTTCATTAAATTCTTCCGATGTCTTCTATATCTCTGACAACTCTGTTTCATCTACCTGTACAATATTTTAGTGGAGGAAAATCATTTTTCTATTATTTCTGCAATTGAGGTTTTACAATACGTACTTTAGAAAGGAAACAAAATATATTAACACAAAGATGATACATCATTGTGTTCAGTATATATAAATATTGCAGAAATTCAGTGACAAAGAGCTAAAATATGCAGTCAGAACTTGGATAAGAATATATTAGACACTTTTGTAGGGAAGTGATGATGCTATGGAAAAGGAATGTTGAATTTTATTTGCTGAAATATGTGGAAAGGTACATATGTTGCTGTTCTAAATGGAATACAGAATTACTAGGCTAATAAGTCAGCACTTTTCTAGAAACTGAAAGACATAGAGTTGTTTCATTTTTGAAATTTGGGTCAGAATTCACTGTTACAAATGACTAGGTGTGTGTAAATATATGATGTAGCATAAAATGTTCAAAGTGTCTATGATTTTTCAAATTTTAACCTCAAAATTGTCATGATTCTTACATGCTGTATTTTCTGGGATGTGTATCAATGTCTCACAATGTGGACAGAGCTCATACTTGTTCTCCATTGCTAGCTCTCTACTTTCTGTGTATTTAGAGTAACCTAGGACGTGTGTTGATTTACAGTGTAATCTAAATAAGTCAAGCTACTTATCCAATTCCAGAAGGTTTGAACTATATAATAAGAGTTGGAACCTGTTTGAAAACAGAAAAAGAAACTTGATTTTCACAGGAAACCCTTACTATGTATCCTATTGATTGTTTGGTGAAAGGAGCAAATGCCACGCCTACCATCAGATAGCCTGTAGTCAGGGAAGGATAATCCATGGGGTATTATTTGGAATTGATGTTAGAGAGTAGTACGATCATCAGAAAAAGTGATGGGGCAAAGCGATACACATCAATAAAACAAATTTTCAAAAAACAATTAAAGTTTTTTAGAAACTTTTTTATAATCTTGCAACATACAGCATACTTTTGAAATATTTACTTTTATAAAAATTTCAAGAATTTCATAGACGAATACAATGATACATTATCATGTTTATCCAGCATTTCCTCTGTTTAACTGTTCCCATAACTATTAATCCCCATTTTATAAATTCAGGACTTTGATTTTACTTTACATTATAAATAAGATTTATTAAATGTTCGACTCTATTAGCCTAAGGAAAGAAGAAAAATAATTTATAGCAGTTTAAGAGGGAGGAGAGAGAATTAAATCAGAAAAGATTTGCCCAGTGAGTCCCTCTAAGTGGCTGTCTACAGATTCACAGACCCCAGACAGGTTTGGAAGCTTTTCAATGGGATGGGCAAAGTTTCTACATGAAAACGTCACATCTAATATTAACGTATGAAGGGTTTTTTAAAAAAAAACATATAAATTAAAGTTTCTAACTTTAATGCACAAGCTTAAAAATCAAGTGTGTTTCTTTAGGTTTTCTGTACATTGTATTTTGTATCGCAGAGTGTTGTATCACTATCCATTGAATACACAGGGCTTCACAGGTATTTTTCCTTGAAGTTGAATAAATATCTACAGAATTCTTGTCCCTATCTTCCCTCAGCTTTGACACTTATTTATCACAAATGCAGTAAAATGCACCTCACTCATAAGTGGTAGCCCTCCTTCCTGTGTTGGGTTCTGGCTGTTGTGTGGTCTCCGGGCTCAGGGATTAATATGCTGGCTGGTATCCTATGCATAACCCTAACCATAGGTTCATAGGGTTAAAGAAAGGCTGAACTTAGTCCATTAAATCCTGTCTAGACATGGATATGGGGCCACATACTAGAGCATAGAGAACCTACCATTGGTCATAGCCTCAATAAAGAATTATTTTCCTCCCTGAAATATTCATATTCTTCCAATAGCTTCCCAATATGGGGCAGTGCTTGGGGACATCTACTATCTGTTTGCAACTATTTTGGCAGAATAGTTCTGGTCCAGGTAATTATATATTTCCTAAGTTCATGAGTATAATAACTATGTCATGTCCAGAGCATAAGGTGATATTTCACAGGGCTTAGTGGATTAATCAACAAGATTTCAGCAGTATTTACAATGGCATAAAATCAAGTTAAAACAAGGAATGATTTGTATGGTATATATCACAAAGATGGAATTTTAAATTTTAAGGCATATGCTAAGTAGATGAAATGATCAAAAATAAAGGTTACATATTGTGTAATGTCACTCTGGTGACATGTCCAAAATAAGTAACTCACAGTGGCAAAAATAGATTACTTAGCGCAGATTGCCTATAATTCAAAGAAGGAAGGGTTTACTGAGAGAAGGATGGACTAGTATTGCATATTAATGCAAATCAATTGAAAAATTATAAAAAGCTTTAGGATTAATGATGATGAAAGCATGTATTTGTGACTTTAATACAAAGTATGAAGGATATTAATAAATTATTTTTAAGAAACAAAGTGGAATATTTTATTAAGATGGAAATATTAGAATATATCATCCATTTGGAGATTTTAAAAAATATATAATGTGTTTAGATAGAACTTCCCATGCCTTCATAATTTCAGTTTGCTTTTAAATACTTTGTACTGTGATATATGTTTGTATGGGCTTGTGCCCATGTGAGTGTAGGTACATACAGAGTCCAGAAGACCCAGACTGCCTGAACCTGAAGTTACAGGAGGTGTTGACTCATTTGGTGTCAGTGCTAGAAATTGAATATAAGTCTTCCATAAGAGCAGTGCATACTCTAAGTCACAGAAACTCTCTCCAGGACCCTATAATTGAATCATTAATATGAGTGCCTTCTTTAACTTGTTTTAAATAAAAACCAAGTAATGCATTATTTCTCATAAGTAATAGCATTTTGTCAATACTTTACATAAAGTATTTCTAAGTGTATTAATTATAAATGCTAAATATTTTACATACTTAATTTTAGAAATTGTTGAAACATAATTCAATTTTTAAAAATAAAACAAAATCTGTGTTTAGAAGTCTTGGATAGTTTAAATTCACAAGTATTTATTCACAAGTCTTAATATCTGTTTATTATAGCTCTATTATTGTTTCTGTATATTTTCAGAAGGAAAGATTTATGCCTCCAAATATATGGCAAAGGAAGGTACTTTATGATTTGAATTGTGGATAAAGTAATACATTTTCAGTCTAATTCTGGTCAAAAAATAAGTATTCACAAAGATGTAAAAATTAAAATATTCAAAGGCCAAACCAGTGCAGAAACAATGGAATAATTCTGTTTGTTTAATATATAACAAGTAGCATAGGAGAGAAGAAACATGCAAACATAAGTGTTATTAAAAAAATCTGTAAGTGCATGTTGAAGTGGCCTACCCATTTTCAGTATAGAGAGTAGTTAAATGCATTGATTTCTCCTTAAAAGGTTCTTAATGAGTCATTGATTCAGACAGTAGCAGAGTGGATATCTTTGTGAGTTCAGATTGTAACTTTAAAGACAGAATCACAGTGACTCTTTTATCTTACTGATTTTTATCACATAAATCATTTCTTTAATTTTTTAAAATTAAATTCATGTTTATTTTCTTAGTGCTAAAAAAAAAAAACAATCCAATACTCTTTATTGTTTTTTCAGTTCACACCCATAATTCTTGTGTGACTGAATATTGTCATGACATTGTGTGACATGTTTAGAATTTATAAAATTAAATCCAAACCAAACTTTGTGGTGCCATGTCCGATGCTGCTGATGCTAGGGCTGCTGGATGCATTAGTTAAAAGGAGGCAATGCATATTTTATTATAGGAAAGAGAAAAGAAGCCAGCCATGACCATGTGGAGAGAAAGAAAGGAAAGGAAGGAGAAGAGAGGAGAGGAATAGAGATGGTAAGGAGAGAGCAAGAGAGAAAGAGAGGAAGAAAGCAAGAAAGCAGGAGAGGAAGCAAGAGAGAAAGCAAGAAAGCAAGAGAGAGGAGAACAAGATCAAGGGGGGGGGGGGAACCACCCCTTATATTGTGAGGTGGAACTATCTGTCTGTGTGATGGGGCATTCCTGGCTGTGATCAGATGACTGGGGGTAGGGTCCAGCTAGAATGCTGGGAGCTTGGGGCATTGTCTAAGTGATAGAACACACATCTCCTGAGGGGGGCTATGAGATATAGCGATTGAAACAGGAGCCAGGGGCCCAGGAGTCATGGCCAAACTCCTTCCATCCCTTGAAGGCAGAAATTATTGTCTACTGGCTCACCGTATTTCTGGACTTACACTTGACTGGACGCAGATTGCCTGAACAGGCCACTGCCCCACAAAATTTCTCTGAGTTTATGGAATATTCTTTTTATCAACTGTACAGATTTTGATTCTTATCTTCAATCACACCATATCATGAGAGTTTGTAATCATTTTATCTCATATTTCTTTACTTACATAAGGAGCTTAGTCAGCTAATTTAGCATATATATATATATATATATATATATACTGTTTTATTGAAATTATGAACATATTTTATACTACGATATTTAGTTAGAAAAATTATATTATAATGCAATAAAAAGTCTTATTATTGACAGCAAATATTCATTGATAAATTTGATGGAATTATTGCATCATTTGCATACACGTATATAAAACATTGACCTTGCATGACTTCCTCATTTGGCACTGTTCTATTATATTTGAAAATGATAATTATATTTATAGTTAGTACCCATAGTTTACTTTTAAA